>MU226239.1:620696-632888 GCA_018584345.1 Thuja plicata
ATGTTTCTTGCAGAAATATAAGAGCATTACTACAATTTTTCTTCCGATAATTATTTTGGTATCTTTATCCTAATGTGGTATTGAATTTCAATAAGAATAAATTAATGTATTAATGTGCATAAAATCACAACAGGTTTCAAAGAGTAAAGTCATAGTTTTCACAATTGAAACCCTCAACTGAGAGACCCGCAGCTTGCAAAAAAAAATAGAGCTTGTAGGGTTTTCATTATGTTTTTCTTTCAACTAGAGCACAAATATATGAACCCTTATTCCCGAGCATATAAAAGTAGATTTAGCAGAGACACATGTATCAAAAGCTAATAAGAAAAAGTCCAGATGTCTAATGAAATCACCAATACAAGAGGAAAATACAGAGTTTTTATGATTTTTCAAGTAATGAAATCACAAATGATCTACAACAGTGATATTTCATTTAATAAAAGGTACAAAGACATACCAAATGAGGGACGTGGCTTGCGCAACAAAATGGAGAGCTTACCGGCCAGATTGAATGCAAAGAATCCTACGGGATCTGTACCTAAAAAAAATCCATCGAGATTCACCTATTCTTCGCGTCTTCAACATACAATAGTAATTAGGGCTCTCTTCCGCTCACATGCACAGCTCGATCACAAATGAGCCTTTCTTTTTATTTATTTTTGTTTATTTATTTTTGTTTATAATCAAGAGGGTGTCGCAATTACGACAATATCGTCGCCACTACGATAACATCGGGGGCACTTGGAAAAAAACACAAAAATTACACACAAATGGTAGCGCCGTCGCAAATTGGCGTAAAAATTTGACCCCAAATGTTGTAGTGTGTGGGGTTTTCACTTGGAGATGTGCCATCGAGAATGGTGGAGGGTTTGAGCCATAATTTCCAACCCTTTATTGTGTGGATCTTGACTAAACCTAAGGAAGTACATATATTTGTGGTTGGGAGAAGCTCTTGGTGGTTTTGGAGGAAATAGAGGTAGAGAAGAAACAAGTGGAGAAGAACCGCCATAGATTGATGAAGACCACACCTAGGATATCCAGTGCGAAGCTCAGGGAGAATGTGATTGGGGGTCTGCTGCAAAACTGGTGAGGGGGAAGAAGAAAGGAAAAATGGACACCAAGGGTCGACTGATGATCATGATCGAGTCTAGGGAGGAGATACTAAAGAAATTAGCAGAACGAAGGCTATGGATCTAGTTTTTTTGTCGCTTAGTTTAGTTTTACAGTGATCATTCAATTGATTTCTTGTATGCCCAATTTTGTTTATATGGGCTGTCCTTACTTTTTTTTCTGTGAGGTTGCAAGTATAGCTATGTTTAAGTTAGTAAAAGGTGTTATGGGAGTGTTCAAGTTTTTACCATGAGCTCTGACAGAGGGAAGAGTATGTTTAAATAGTTGTAATTTTTAATTTCCATAGAGTTTGAAGCGTGATCAGCCAAACAAAGTGGCTCAAATGTAATATTTTATGTCTTCTATATCAATAAAATCTATCACTTATAAAGATTAAAAAACTTAGTTGCAATTAAAGTTGTTGACCTTTATTTGTAAAAACTCAAATTGAAAGCAATAAAAATCTAAAATAAAAATTATTGCAATTGCCCATGTGAAGAGAAGTACTAATGAGAATCAGAAATATTCATCTGGCACATTCTACCCATTTCTAGGTGACGTCTTCAGCAAGATACCTTCAAATGAATATTATCATACTAAAATCATGTCACTAATCATGTCATGTATTCTGGGTCTTCTACACAAAATATTAAGGAATTGCACCAATTATTAGCTACTCCATGTCTACGTTGGTAGCTCATACAAAGTAGTAAACTCGTACCTAGTTAATTGTCTCTCCAAGATAATCTTTGGAAGATAATATAATGTTGGCATTAGTCTTTAGATATGAGTACCAAAACAAAAAATACCTCTATGGAGTTTTCAGTCACATGTCCAAGCCTCTTCCATAATCGTCTCTCAATATTTTAATAAATATCTTCCCACAATGGAGTCATTTACCTACAATTCTCTAATATCAGAAATGTGAAAAGAAAGCAATACTTCATATCTAGAACAAAAAATATGCAGTTACAACACAATGAAATGATATAGTTGTAATTCAAAGCCTTCATCTCATATAATTTGGTGCACCCATTTATAAATACATAGAAACAATACTCCACTTTCAAATAAATAGATCTCATGTGAGGTGACTAGATAATGTGATCAAGAATGAAATGCCGACTCTGTAATTGCCAAGTTTTAGAACCAAGAATTCTCACTGCCCTGTTGATATCCTCAACAAATTGGAATTGAAATGGAAATTCCAACCATCATTATATAATTTTTGTAGCAATATTTTTCCCTTCAAAACACCACTCAGTGGAATCCTACAACCTAGACGATACTCTTCATGGCAGAAGGATTCTTTGTGCCTGGGCGAGAATAAATCCACAAACTTCCCAATGAATATGTTATCTCAATCGCCAATATTAATCACCAAAAAGGATCTTAAATCTTTCAAATTCTCCCTATTGCAATATAAGGGGTTTCAAAACTTTAACCTTCAAAGAAATCACCACTAATTATGAACTATATTAGCGTCCTTTTATAATTTGATACATACCATATAAAGAAATACTTAATTTTTTCCTCATGCCACAAAGGTATTTCACAATATTTTATTTTCTCAAATGATCATCTAAACAATATGAATATTCAATGGTCAATATGTTGTTACAAGGAAATGCCATAATATCAATATTGAAATGAATGCTTTTTTCTACCAATATTATAATCTTAAAAAATATTTCTTTTAAATCGCAAATAAAAGAATCAAATATTTGTATCTAATTTTCTCCAAATTTATCTCCGAAGGAGAGTTTAAAACTTTGAAACGACATATATATAACATGAGATTCTTGGATGATATCTCCAACTTGAACTAGGTTTTCATCCAATTCAATAGTAGTCCCAAGGATTTCCATCCTCATGAAACTGAAGGTAGGAAGCTCTTAAATCTATTCAAAAGAAATTAAGAAACCAAACACATCTTGAGCACACCTCTCATTGTTCTTTAATAGTCCACTGCAAATACTCTTGGCTTTCCCTCAACTTTGCCTCTTGATTTTCCTTTTTCCTTGTCTTTTTATTAATCCCCTCTTTTAATTTAATCTAAACTTAACGAAATAATAATAAAGTGACTTGATTAAATTTTCACTTAACTCGCCATTAAAGCCACTCTAATACTTTATTAAATAATTAGATTAAGTTGTCATTAAATTTATTATTTTTCAACAACTTAAATTTTAATTCTTTAAATATTTTCTAATATCCAAATAAAGGGGACATTAAATATTTTGTTATATGGGATCACTTGTTTAAGTAAAGAGGTAGGAGATTATACTAGTTCGCCTATATTTTAGGAGATAACACTCTTATAAATATGCATTGAACAAATGCAAGAAGAGTGAAATGGAAATAGAGTATTATTTGTGTAAAATTGATACATGCATATATGCTTCTATCCAAAATATCTAACATACTATTAGGGTGCCATATGATTCTCTAGTGAATGCTACGAATATTCTTCCTATGGACATAGAGGGAGGTGAGGTAGGAGTTGTTAAATATGTTGAGCATGAGAAGCGAGTAGGGTTTGTAGATTTCTAAGTGTATTCCTCATTCCATTTTAGATTGAAATTGAGAGGAAGTTAGGTTAGTGGAATAACTTCTTACATTAACATTGAAAGGAGGTTTATGCAAAACTTTACAAATATTTACAATAATTATAGACAGTTGATAGAAATAATCATAAATAACATGTGTACCACAACAAAATGAGTTATGTGGAGTAAACCCTTTTGAGAGAAAAAAACCCACACTCCCAAAGCTAACCAAAACATTATTTAGAAAGCAACAATAGAATACAATATACTTTGTAGAGCAAGGTATCATAGGAGTATCAACAACTAGAGATCTAAAGGTAACCTAATAGTTATAAGGCTTGTACAAACAAACTCCATATCACACAACTAGGATATAAGAGATACAATACATAAAATATTCAAATGGATCTCAAATACAAGATGCCCTCTGATGTATCAAAATACACACCAACACATGTAACTCCCTTTTACAACTCATTTATGGGTTTGACATATTTTGCCCAATTGACAAATTGTTTGAAGCCTTGAAAATATCATGAAGTTCTTTCTTAGACTATAAGCATATACATCAATTATGACCATTTTTGGCCCATCTTGAGCCTCTAAGGCCTTAAAAATTGAATTTGAAACTTTTAAACAAAATTGACAAAAATTAAAAATTTATAATCTTCAAATTTAGACATAATCTTGTAATGGAAATTTACTAGTGTGCTTAGCTAGCCAATCAGTACTTTCAAGTAGATTCTCGAATGAATCGATGTTATAATGTGAACTTACTAAAATAATGTACCATCATAAAAGGTTAGCACCCATAATTTAATGCTTTATCAAGCCCCATTTTGGTGATTTCAAGATTTAATGTTTGTTATTCTTCATCTTAGCAACCTGATTCTTCTTTTCCCACATCTGGCTCATCATCCTGACACCCAGTTAAAATTTCAGTTCATTTTCCTAAGTACATAACGTTTCAAATGTTATGTACCTAGGAACATAACACTTGAGATGTTATGTTCTCGCTTGTTTTGGCTTAAATTTGGCCCAGAGTCCTATGGTAGGGTTTTGGTGGGAAATTAGATCTAATGGTAAGCCTGGCTTATTCTTGAATCCCAAAATGTAGGATGAGGTATATAAAAACCCTATCTCTCCCCATTTTTGGTATCCAACCATGATTATGAGATCATGTCCATGATCAAGATTTCAAGAGCATTCAAGGTGAATTCAAGATTTGAAGGCAAGCATCCAAGATCTAGTCTCTTTATAAACATCGAAGTAAAATTGAAGGCTATCTTTTCCATTGTAGCAATATTATCTCTCATGAAGGCCAATTAGAGGAGTTAGAAATAAATAAAGGAGATCCTTCCTTTCATCCACAAGATTTCCTCCTTCATTGCAAGTAATTATCAAGCATCTCTACATTGAAGATCTGGTAGTGGCGTTCATAGATCCATGCATTTTTTAGGGCATCCTTGATTCCCTTATATATTCCAAGATCAACACCTTCAATTAAAGCAACATTCAAGCATCTTCATTGAGTAATTTCTACATCTGTCCATGAGGGTTTATGCAAATCAAACATTTACCTTTTTACATATATTTATTTATGCAATTTCCTTTCATTTTCAAGGTTGATTCCTAACAAGGGTTTGACCAAGGCAAACCTCTTTTACCCGACCTTTTCCAATTTTTCTATGTATAAGAATAGGTGAAAAAGTTTTTAGAACTTTTTTGGGAAGATCGGGAACTATTAGAGAGCCCCTGCGAATTTCAACCAAAAGTACATGGAATAGAACATTTGAAATGTTTTGTACCTTGCAACTTCAGCCCAAATTAAAATCACACATCAGTGTAACAGTCTGGTCCTCGATTTAGGTCATTTTTATTTTTGGTAGTTAGTTATCAGTCTGTAATTTCTAGATCTATCTATATTTGCCTATATAGCTTTCTATATTGCATTGTCATTTTTATCTTCCCTCTTTCCATTTCACAATTTACACATTTTAGCGAAGTATCATTGTCTCATTCAGTGCTTAGGTCCTACTTGATCCTTTTGGGACATCTTTGTTCTAAGTGTGCAAGGTTTAAAATAAGGAGTAATCTACCCATTTGCATTGCTTCCTTTTTCATCATGTACACATAATAACCTTAAGTAAATGCAAGGTTTATATACCATTTCCTTAACATTCTCTCTCTTGTCAAACACATTGCAAGAATAAAGGGATTATATAGACCATAATTTAATCTATCGGGGCAATGAGTCTCACAGACTTTGAACAACATCCTAACTTCTATGTGCTCACAACTATAGATAAAGAATCTGCAAAATTTATCAAAATAGCTACCTTAACTAGTTTCACTCTTCCATCCTCAACCATATATATAACAAAATGATATTAAAAATCAATGTGTTTGGTCCTAGCATGAAATAAAAATTCTTAGCTAGATATATTGTACTCTAATAGTCACAATAAACTATCATTTCCACCTTGTTTTATTCCAATATATGAACATAGTATCTTAAGCCAAATAACATATTTATAAGCATGATTAGTTTTCATATACTCAGTTTTAGTAGTGGAAAAAGAAATTATAGTCTCTTGCTTACTCATCCAACTGATTGCCCCACCAAATAAAGAAAACTCACAAACATGAGAGAATCTTCTCGTATCAATATCACCTACCCAGTCTGATACCACATAACCATGAATATCAAGGAAAATTTCATCTCCTATCAAATTACCATGATAACATAGAATAATCTTATGTACCTTTCAAATATTTAAAGAATCTTTTAATTGCATCCCAATGAAATCTACTATAATTAGATATATATTTGGAAAGAACTCTTGGTTCTTGTGCAATATATTATTTAACGCAAACCATTGCATATGCAAAAAATCCAATTGCACTTTGATAAGGCACTCTACTCATGTATTCTATCTTCGATGGGGATGTAGGAAAATTTGAAGTAGATAATTTTGGTCCAACAATAAAAGGAACACATAATGGTCTACAATGTTGCATGTTGTAGAGTTGTTCAAATCCGCATATAATTTTATGCTGGCCTAGTCCTCTCGTTATAGTTTCTAGCTCCCGTGCCCAATCATGCTTAATTTTGTTCACATAGATTCAAATTTTGGCTTCTCCTCTATATTCAAGGCATCAGGTACTTAACTCCATCTTTATCAGGAGATCAAGGTAGGTTGGGGAAACCTTGTCCAAATAATTAGGGCCCAAATTCAAATTATTTAATGGCTAGCTTATAGGAGTGGGAAATCTTCTTTCTTGTCAACCTCAAAATTACAAAATTGAATTTCTAGGGAGGGTTATAAAACAAATCTTAACCCCACCATTTCATAATAATTCATTCTAACACACATCTCTAATACAAATCCAATCACATTTTAAGAGAAAGTGATCAAGTGTCGTCATTCAAGGTATTTAATGTAATATCCCTTATAGGATACCAACCAATTCTACATCTTTTCTTTTAAGAATTTTACCACAGTTTGTTGGAATGAAAACTCTGAGATAAAATACATTATCTTTCACTTAGATTCAAATTACCAGTTCACTTTTTGCAACTTATAGTTGTGGGTTTGAATCCCACTTACTATGTTGTTAAATTGAATCACCTTTCTTGGCCATCGTGATGCCCTTAAATGGTCAACATCACTTGTGTGCTCTAATAAAGATGTAATCAACCAAGCCCATAATGCTTCAATACTTTGTCACATTAGAAGCGACAAGTTGATGTATTAATCCAATACTTTCCTTAGTAATGGTTATGACTGATCAATCAAAAGCTTTGCTAAGCATTATACTGTATGTTCCCCAAAGATTACTCCTCACATTCTAAATAGGGATGTTCAATATTAATATTATAACACTTGTTTGATTTATTAAGTGAAATTATTGTCACTTCTCATAGAATTACTTTATGGTTTATATATCTCCATCATTGTCGATTCTATCCATCTTACCATTCATTCCTTCCATTGTTGATATATACTCCATCACTGACTTCCATCAATGGCTTATATGTTATTCCGATCATTGCTCCATTCTCCAAGTTTTCTATCCAATCATCGATTAGATATAGCATCCATACTTGGAGACGTTGATCATAAAATCCCACATCACATAAAATTATCAACCTATTATAGGAGTTGGGTTATTGACTTAAGTATCCTTGTCGTCTTTATCAATGCACACCAATCACTCTATCGAATAGGTGTATTGATCACTTCACCAAATATAGAGTATATGATGCATCGACATCGAATATGTGAGGATGGACCCCAGTGATCCCATCAAATACTTATCATTCTCAATATATGCAGTGCTGGTTCGATACCATGAATATGGAGGTCGTCGTTAATCCTTCTCTCATATGTGACTCACAACAATAATTGGCATCGATGATTGAGGTGTTCACATAGATGAGAACGCAATGAGACCAATAAGGTGCTTATTTAGTATTGGTCGCGGTATTGATTGGGCTCCTCATAGATACTAAATTTGAGATTTCTAACGTCTTATATAATCACGATAGGCTGAGGAATTTCATGATATGTATTGGCGTAGAAGAGAGGATTATGGAAAATTAATATACAAGATGATCTTGTCTACGACTCCCTTCTTATCCTTATATTTCTATGCTTCCGTCCTAATTTCATGACCAATGTAGAAAGCTTCTTTATGCCCTTCCTCCTTCAATGAAGAGTTGCTTTGTCTGAGTCGACACATGCTTTCTGGAGACCGTACCCCTTTGCTAAATAGTATAGTTGATGTATTAGAGATTAGTTTCTTATTAATATTGTCTCTATTTAACTGCATGAATAGATTAATTGTTCTTTACATTAGTTAATCGGTCATTGATAATAATCAATATCGGTCATACAAAATCGATAATAATAATAATATATAATAATAATAATATATTATATTTAATACTTTATATTTAATGCTATTATATTTATTATTATTTAGTTTATTTATTAATTCATATTATATTTACATTTTCATTATTATATTGATATAGTTATGTATCGATAATAATATATTATTATTATCTATATTGTTAATTATTATTATATTAATAATATATTATATCATTATACTAATATTTTATATTATTATTTTCATTTGTTCATTTATTTGTTATTGTCGTTTATTACTCAATTCTATTCTAGGTAGGTGATATCACATTAGACATCAACGTTGTAGCGGGATTAGCCTATTAGTTGACCCTCGTAGGCTAATAAGGTGGGATAGAGGGTTTTTTGTGGTAGAGACCTAGTCAGAGAAGAAGTTATTTTTCCACTCCAAAGCTCAGTTGTTTCAAACCTGGCATTTGTATGGTTTTCAGGGGTTAGTTTCTCAAACTTGCAATTTATAGTAAGTCAGAGGATGGTTGAGAGGGGCCCTTACTATTTTAAGCAAGGCAGTTAGATGTGCAGTGGATGCAATGGTTGACCCCCTGGTTCAGATGGAATTGGGAAATAATGAATATTAGAGAAGTTATTAATGTTTAATTGACCTAAATGATAATTATTTATTAAAAAGTGATAATATAAGTTAAACTTAATGTTATAACTTGAGGGTCAATTCATCATTAAAAGGGGGGCATTTGAGGAATTAATTATGAATTCCAGTTTTAATGAAATATTAAATGTTTTCCCTAAGTCTTAATGAAATAACATTTTTAAATGTTATTAATATGTCTTTATGGAAAAATCAAACCCTAAGGATGAATTATAAATACTCCCTCAATGAAACCAAATTCATTGTTCTTGGCATTTTGAAAAACTCATTTCATGTATCTATTGAGCATTGGAGACTAGGGACAAGGGTTTCTACAATTCCAGAGCTTTTTGGGCATTGGAGAGCGTAGCTTCTTCATTGTATTAGCTTTCTGAGGTTGTGAGATATCAGGTGAAGATTGCTTATTTGTTGGCTTCATTCATAGATCAAGATTATGCACATTGGAAGAAGATTCACGGAGAAAATAATTAGTTTAAAGGGCCTAGCTGAAGAGGGATTAAGAGTTTGCAATTTAGTGAATATTGGCACCATTCCCAGACTGGTGCAAAGTGTTTTTTAGCAGTCATTAACAATTGCAAGAGGCATCTGGTATAGGGGTGCAATTTTATGCAAGGAAGGCTCAATAAATTACCAAAAATTTCCAGAGAGGGTACCATACTTGGGAGAACACATTAGCATCATTATTAGACATTCACATTGCAGATTTCAAGGACTTCCAGTCATTTATGGGGCTACTTTTTACCAACTGAAGCATAGTAGTGATTTGTTCATATTTTCCGGGTATGTATGTGTGTGTAAAGACTTCACTGTGTAATGAATAAAGATGATATATTGTGACTCCATATAGCTATATAGTTATCAGATTTCAGTATTTCTATGTTTTCTTGCATTGCTTTTAAATAAAAAACACAAAAAAAAATTGAAAAACTTCAGAAAACCAAACAAAAGTTGCATTGCTTGCATCCGAGAAATTGAATATCATTGTCAAAGAGGACTAAGGGTCTTCACATAAATGCATTTGAATTTCTGCAGTTGTTTTGCTAGAAGGAACTTGCAGTAGCTGATCATCAGTAACTAAAAGTTTGATGAGTATAACATCTTCCCGATTTTTCTCATCAAATTTGTCCTGCTCCTTGCCTGCATCTTCAGGACGATCAGTCTTGCCCAAAACAATTTTGTCAAGACATCTATATTCAAAGATCGTCAACATACGCTACTTCCAGGTACTGTAGTTTCTACCATTGAATTTCTAACCTGCCTCAAGGAAAATATTTGTCAAAGATGTCATTGCAAAAATTGATGTCAAAGGTGGTTAATCGAATGGAGGCACAAATATCGAGACAAAATTGTTCAACTCGTGAAATCACAAAATGAACGAGACTAAGGAAGAAAGAATGCACTGATTTGGAGGCAGAAAAACAAATTTTGGGCACATACCCCAATGTAGGAATTTCAAAATACCAAAAAAATTCTGAGAGAAACCCAAAAAACCTCTCGAAAAACCTACCAAGAATATGCAATCAAAATTTGAATCTGACTAAAATATTAGAGGGTTTTGAAGAAACCCCACTCAATTGCAAATTCTAAAAGAAAAAAAATGGCAAATTGCTTTAGAGAGCAAAGACAAAGACTAGAAGAAGAAACAGTCGACCAACGAGGTATTGTTGATCGACAAATAGTCATCATTAACAAAGAAAAACTAGGGCAAAAACATATAGTGAATGGAAGACAACACATGAGAAGATGAGGAAGACAACACACACGAAGAGAAACAGCGCCAAAAAGGGTGTTGACTACAGATAAAGGGTGTCGACTGCAAAGACATCGTTTGCAGAGAAATGTGTTGGGCATTGCAACATAAAAAAAATTTGGCGTGAGAGGAGGAAGGGTTGTCGACAGGTATTACAACACATGAAGGAAGCCACGAAAAAAAAAATGCCACCCAGAATAAAAACCCTCCTATTGTCCTTCGAATGGAAAAAATGATTGAATAAAATTATGTCATGAGCAAGAAACAATAACCAGGTGCAACTACTTCTGCACAGAGATGTCCAGAATCTAGTCATAATATTCACGAAAATGCATAAAACAAACAACCATGAACAAAAAAAACCCTACTCGGGTTTTCTGAAATAAATCTCTGCAAACAAAACTTCAAATAAAGACCAAGAACAAGAAGTTTGAAAAACTAAAAACTGATAATTTCTAAAAGAAATTATGAAGTTTTCAAAAAAATTATAATCCTGCTCTGATACCATATTACTCAGGTAATTGGTAAAATATTGAATGAATTAATGAAAGAACAACATGTTCATTTATAGTTTACAAAGAGACGATGTTTCTATTATGAAACAATCGTTAGCATTAGAAACATTGTAATAGATACAAGATTCACAATATTGACCATTAAATAAAATAGAAAGATATATATAGAGATATTATTCTAATATATAAGGCTTATTTGTTTCATTTGTGAAATAGAATTTTAGGAACATTTTGCTAAGATACTACACAAGTAATTTCAAATTCATTGAAACTTGGAAAATACTTTGTGTTATTTTGGAGTGTTGCATGGTTTCCTATTTCTCACTTAGGAGTTGTTTATGTTGAGTAGATAAAGAAAGATATTATTGTTGGTTCATGGTGAAACTTTATGTTCATACATTTTTCTACTTGTTGATTGCAAGTCGTGTTAAGGTTCAACTGAACTCATTGCAAAACACTTAACTTTAATTGCTTCATGCTCAATGAATGGTGCATAAGCAATTTGAAAATCAACCGCACACCCTTAGAAGATAGCACCTTCTTTTGTATAGTTGTTTAAGTTAGCGAAGTAGGGATTGGTTAGTTCCACATCATCATCAATAGTCTCTTGCACTGGTAGAATTCAGTGTAACACCGGCGAGGGGGGAAGTCGGGATGAGTTTCTGGGACGGGGGACAAAGGGCCTCAATTTCGAGATGGTGGGGGGACGGTGGGGGATGACAGC
>MU226239.1:647998-669998 GCA_018584345.1 Thuja plicata
AATATTTAATATTAAATTATTATTATTCTTAATTAATAATTGATTGATGAAACATTATAAGATTGATTAAATTATAATTAGTTGGAAGAGGTATGTCCTTTCTTATAAATAATAATGAATAGACATGACATGTCTCTCCTATCCTCATTCCCAATATAAATGAAAGAGAGATTGTTGCATTTGGAAAATACATGCAGCATAGAGTGTTATTACATTTGCAGCTATCCTAAAAAAACTTAACATAACTGAATTTTACCTCTTTAGGACAGCACCCTACATGCTTTGTAAAATTTTTCCCTTGTAACCAAAACTGATCAAAGTATTTAAGCTTAGTACAATAATCACTTAGGCAACCTTAAACAGCTCAACAATTTGAGCATGTAGTGAAAATTGTTAACAATGACATTTTCATTCTTTTTAAAGATTTTAATTTTTGTAGTTTGTTTGCACTTGCAGTAATAAGATGTGTTGATATTGACTCTCCTAGCCAAGGAAAAACTTATTTTACCTTTGATACCATGCTTGGGCAAATGAAGCAAGAAATCATAGCATGGGCCCTACTTGGGATTTTACGAGGCACATCTTACTTAGGCTCACTAAGATGCAACAATAAAACATTATGGCTCAAGCTCAAGCTGCAATTTCAAAACTAGTTGAATTTGCTAATATAAATCAGGGACAGCCATACATTTTCTTTATTTTTGTCATTTTATAGTTTTAACTTGCAAACTTTGATCATTTTGTTATAATTCCTATATAATTTGTATGCACATATTTAAAATTTGTTAATTTGTTTGTCAATACTCATGAAATCTCAACTCAAGTCTAAAGTCTAATGTTATGTATTAAGCTTCTATAATGTCTACAATGAAATGATTTAGACATATCTTCCAAGTCATCCCATGTGAGATAAGACTTCTACTTTGGAAGATTAGATTGTTAGCTGAACTAGAATAAATATTTGAACAAAATAGGAGATTGTAAGCATTTCCTTAAGATTATCTTTCGTAATAATTGAAGACTAAGTTTTCCTAAGGACTGGAAAACTGAACGTAAAATACAATTGGTTTCTATAAAACTGCAAGCTATATCAATTGTTTTGTATGTTTTTCGATGGAATGAAAAACAGTCTCTGAGTTAATAATTTTTGTATGCTTTTGTTTTTTCATTTCCACAGTTTTGAATTTCAATGATTTTTGTGATTAATTCAATGTTTTCAAAGCCTCGGGCAGTAGTCATCATGATTGGAGTTTTTAACACACATTGCACCCAAATTATGCTTAAATTCACTTTTCCTGGAGCAAACTTGTTGGTTTAAACAACCAGACTACTATATCACAAAGAAAGACAAACAGGAAAGTCTTCATGCTATTACAAAATATACAAATCTCTAAAGCCTATTCAGATCACCAAGAAAAATGCCACAATTAGATAAGGTTTGCCAGAAACAATATTGATACATATACAGGAAACATCAGCGTAGATGCCTTGTAAAAGCATAAACAATTTTAAACCATATTCCAGAACATCTTGCAAAAAAGCCACAATTCTCGTTCAAAATCATCTGCAGTACAATCGCTAGCAAATAATGCATTTTAAATAATTCTGCAGATAATTCACCACTTAACTAAGATATCATCCTGTAGAAGAACAGCTAAAATTTAACACTGAAATGTAGTGGAAATAACTTTATGCCCAGTTGAAAATAATTACTGGGCCTGGTGCCCAAAAGGTGCTTGCTGGTCATTAAACTTAAGGATTATTATCTTTGATCAATTTATGACCAGTTGAAAATGATAAGAAAACCTGGGGCCATATGGTGTGGCCAATTTCAAATTATTGCTGGCATTTAACCTGAAGTTTTATTGTCATTGATAACTTTACGCAGCCTATCAGTTTCCTCATTAGCGCTTACTTTATCAATCACCATTTGCTCAAATATGTCATCAGTGTCCTTACCTGCCTTGACTCGAGTCGAAAGAAGCAAGTTGTAAATCTCTGTAGTTACAAAGTGAATATCCCTAAGAAGTTTCAAAACAGAATCTGCAATTTCTACATTCCCTTGCTCCTCCAAATATTTCAGAATGCCAACGACATTTTCAGAACGTGGTTTCCAGTCACTAGATCTCACTCTCAATAAAGCTTTCATCATGGTTGTAACTGCCTTATCCATCTGCTTGCTATTTAAATAGCCCTGTGCAAGAATTTCCCATGTTTTACAAATTGGCTCGCCTCTTTCCTTTATGATACGACTGTGAAAACTTTCAGCCTTTTCCAGCATACCTCCCCTAACATATGCAGCAAGAAGTTTGTTAGAGACTCTGAAATCATGACCTGATCTTGATGACTCCCATTCTTCGAATATCTTCTCAGCTCCTTCAATGTCTCCCAACTTTGCCAGCGAAGAAATCATAGATATATAGTTATCATTATTTAATGTATTAAAGGATGTTTTTAAGGAGTTCCATATCCTGTGAACTTCTTCCTTATCACCAATAGAGGCGTTCATGGTAATAAGGTGGTCATATGTTTTGCGCTCACCTTTAGTGATCCTTTTTTCTGCTTCTTTCAAGGCAGATTTTGCTTTGTCTAGAAGACCACCTTTGATGTACATTCTTCCTAAAGCAATGTATACAGCCCAATTTACACTATTATCATTAGTAGATTTTAACTCATCCACTATCTTCTCTGCATCATCAGTGCTAGACATAGCAGCACACACATTGATCCAGAGCTTATAAGTATATGAATTTAGCTGTACATTCAATTTCTTCAAATGCTTGATTATTAAAAGAACCTCATCCATCTGGCCACTTGCAAAATAGCATGACATCAACGTATTATAATGATCTACAGTCATAGTAAATCCCAACTCATGCATCTTTTCCATCCAATTCTTTGCTTTTTCAATCAAACCCTCTCTGGCATAACAGTTGAGTAGTGCACGATAAGTCATTTCATTCTTTGCAAACTCCGGTAGATCTTGAAAATACTTCTCAGCTCTATCAATGCCATACACTTTAGCGATCAAATCTAACCGGAGACAATAGTCACCAGGTGTAAAGACGAACTTAGGGTGATTTTGCATCCACTCAGGTGTAAAGACGAACTTAGGGTGATTTTGCATCCACTCAAAAACCTGAAATCGCCATGAAAAATTAAGTTGCAAAATATGAATGTTGACTGAATTGCTTTAAGTATTGACATGCAACCAAATTAGAAAATACTGAATTTTTCTCCTACAGGCAAAAGCAATTGTGAAAAAAATAACCTGATATGAATACTGTAAATTAAACACAATCATTTGAATAAGAATGATAGCATTGTTATACTCCAATTTATTGCACGAGTTCCAATGTAATTAGTAAGAATTAATTAAGCCATTGCCATCATTAATTAAGGCACTTAAAAAGGCTTAAAAATGTTGAGCAATAATTTTTATTTTTTTCCTATTGGTAAATGAAATGCTTATGTTAATTTAGTGCGAGAGGCCACCCAATAACTCAGGAAGTCCATAAGAATTTGCAATCAAAAGAGATCCACAAAGCATAATTGTTGTGACCTTTTCACACAATCGCCCCATTGCAAACAGGGAACCCCCCCCTTGTTCTTGGTAGTTTAGTGGTTTGCTTAGGTTAGTCCCAGCTTGGCAGTGTTTTGCAAGTCTCGGGTGTTCATGAAGTCCGAAATTCGGGTTACATAGGGGTGCATGAATGTGAGGGGTTGAACACTTGAGAAGGTGGTGAATGAAGAGTGCAAAGGAATTCCTAGTTTACAATCCTTGGCAAGTTGAGAAATTCAATAAGTGCTCAATGAAAATTTCTAACAATGTTTGAGCTTCTGATCTAGCTTGTCCTAGGACATCTCAAATTTCTGATTTCATTTGATGGACTTGTCCTTGCGAAAAATCTCACGCGCGATCAACATTTTTGTCGAATTCCTCAAAATTCAAGTGAATACACTCAGATTTTGAGGAAATTTTCTATTGAGGGGTGATTTCCAACTTCCTCCTTTAGAAAAGTCCTAACACATGATGAAATTCTGAACTGTTTTGGGGATGATCTTTATCAAGGCTAATAGGGCATGCAAGTTTATAATCCATACAACTTTGGGATTTCCGCTCAGGTATTTATCCTTGTGGAGGTTGCATTTTTTACCAGCATTTTGATTTTTCCTCATCAAAGGTTATTTTGAACTTGACCATGAATGAAAATGTTTACCAAGTTGAAAGTCAGGTTGAATATCCAATCAAATTCCTAACAGAGTGCTCATTTCCAATTTGCATTTTGAATGTAATCCTAAGGAAAACCTGATTTCCAAGCTGTCTTTGGGAAGGAATTTCAAACCATCGGTGAATTTCCAATCTGGCTTTGATGCAAAATCCTAAAAAGGGCTAGAATTTCCGACCTGCCTTGGACAAAATCCTGACAGCATGTGGATTTCCAGCCAGCCTCGGAGGAATTCCAAACAATTTTAAGGATTGTGGTTTTAGTTATGCCCAAAATTCCTAACACCTGGTGGAGGAATTCCAAACAATTTTAAGGATTGTGGTTTTAGTTATGATCAAAATTCCTAACACCTGGTGGATTTCTGACCTTGATGATGCATTTTGTCCGAACAAGCACAAAATTTCAGGCCAATATGAGCAAATTTGTCCAAACAAGCATAGAATTTCCGATCTGCTTGTGATAAAAATTCCTTACACCTTGCTAATTCCAGACCACCCTTACAAGCAAATTCTGAATGAGCATCGAATTTCCGACCACCCTTACAAGCAAATTCTGAATGAGCATCGAATTTCCGACCACCCTTTTGAGACTTATCTAAACACACGAAATTTCCAATTCTCTTGTAATGTAAAATTCCCAACATTTGTTCCTACCAGTGCCCACAATGAATGGAGATTTTGCTAATTATTATTTCTATTAATAAAATATATTGGCTTCGGCCTTTTACCGATCAAAAAAAAGAAATTCCCAACATTTATCAAATTTCCACCCAGCGTGATGAAGAGAAATCCTTGCATTTAGCAAATGTTTGATCTACTTTTGAAACATCTTGAGACGGGTCTGATTTCTGACCTCATTATAATGTAATATTCCTAGCAAAAATAGAATTCTGACCTGTTGTTTGGTGTTTTATGACCCCACCAACACCAAATAAAATACCAAGGTATCTTATCCTCTCTTGATCAAAATTTCGTGTATGCTAAGATTGCAATCATACAGGTAATTTCCAAGGTTCCCTCTATGTGTGGATAAGCTCAATGGTTAATGTGATATGCTGGCATCACGATGGGACTTACATTATTTCCTCAAATCGACTTCAAACAATACTGGTTTATGGGAGTTTTCGGATGATAGGGAAATCAAAGTACTTTTTTGGGGTTTTCACGAAATATGCAGAAAGTAAATAAGATAAAGGTTTCAAGGTTCTACTCTAATCCTAAGAATTTAAAATATGAATACTGCTACGATGAAATCTACCAATCTTTGGTTTGCCAAATTCAACAACTACACAAAGCGGTTACAATCTTCAAGGGTTGTGCAAAGAATTTCCATATACCAATGAGCACCATCATAACGAACAATGTGCATCAAAAATAAAAGTAAAGCATCCACATAAAAGCTTAGACCAACCTTACATTGTGCTTAGGAATCACCTAAGAACAAAAGGTATGAGCAAACAATCTCACCATAGCAATACTATCAATCGCATTGCTCTAAGTACTTGAAAAACAAATCTACTCTGAATGAGGGAACAATAAAACCATGCGAGCACCAAAACACTTCAAGTAATCACTATGAAACCAACAATAAAAACTTTATTATCTTGGTAGCTCTTGGCAACAATCTTAAAATCTGCTTATTTACAAATTAGAAGTGAGCCCTTTATATAGGTCCTAGATTACAATAGGTGGCCAGGATTGAAACAAAACCAATGGCTCAAATTTTGCCACCTCAATCCATATTAGGGTTAGGGCTTGTAAAGAGAATCTACAATTAATAGGTGGGTCCACATGAACAAATAGAAATGCACATGCCCAGTAAGGTGGGGTAATAAATGCCCAATACATAAGTCCACTTAGCAAGAGAGTGGAGTGATAATAAATGCCCATTATGTAAGTGCATATTTCCTTGGAGACTCCAGACAATATATATAGCAAATGTATCATTAGATTCTTTGAATTTAGCAATATTGTGCAAGTGCAACTGAGAGTAGCAATCATATACTTTGAATTGCCCTTGTCCACAGCCTATGGGTCCCTTTCCTATCAAACCCTCATATGTGGTCATTCTTGCCAACATATAAACAATGTAAGAACTCATATAGAAGGTTTGAGTCTTCTCCAAATTAAGGCAATTGCCAGTCCAAATTATCACTTATCAGCATCGACCCATCTACACATCTGACTTTGAGCATTATTTCTTCAATAAAGTAAAACATGCATAAACATGCATAGTTTGAGGTAGCATGATTCTGTCATTACTTCCCTGCAAAACAAAATAATAAACATAAGAACATGCACGAAATTAAAATAAAATAAATTACGAAAAGGCTTTTCATGTCTCATCCAAACTTGGAATAATTTCAAACTTTAAGAGAGAAAAAGCCTTCAAAATTCTTCCTCTTGACTAACTTCTTCACCTTCGATGTGGAGAATGAAATGAAATGACTTAATTTATAGAGACCATGCCCCAAAGCTGCTAAGTTGGTATCAAGTTAATTTCGGCAGCTGCAATAAATATTTCCTTAAATTCTTTGCATTTTCCATTTTGGGATAAATTCCTTTGTATCACTTACAAGTTGCCATTAATTCCCTTGTGCTTATCGACATGTGTCATGTTTATTTCTATTCTCTTCAAAAGATCCCTTTTTGAGCATTTTGTCATAACAAGCACCAAATCTCCGACCAATATGAGCAAAGTTCTACAAACAAGCACATAATTTTTGATCTGCTTGTGATAAAAATTCCTAACAAGCTAATTTCGGACCTAGGTTATGAGCAAATTCTGAATGAGCATTGAATTGCTGACCACCCTTTTGAGACTTATCCAAACACATGAACTTTCTGATTCACTTGTAATGTAAAATTCCCAACACTTGTCAAACTTCCGCCCAGCGTGATGAAGAGAAATCCTTGCACTCGGCAAAAAATTTATCTGCTTTTGAAAAATCCTAAGACAGACCTGAATTCTGACCTCATTCTAATGCAATATTCCTAACAAAATGGAATTCTGACTTGTTGATGGGTGTTCGGCTCAGGTATTTATCCTTATCGAGGTTGCATTTTTTATCAGCATTTTGATTTGTCCTCACCAAAGGTGATTTTGCACTTGACCGTGAATGAAAATCTTTACCAAGTTGAAAATCAGATTGAGTATCCAATAAAATTTCTAACAGAGTACTCATTTCCAATTTGCATTTTTAATGTAATCCTAAAGCAAATCTGATTTCCAATCTGTCTTTGGGAAGGAATTCCAAACCCATGGTGAATTTCCGATCTAGCTTTGATGCAAAATCCTAACAAAGAAAATGCCAAGGTATCTTATCCTCTCTTGATCAAAATTCCACGTATGCTAAGATTGCAAGAGAGATCGCACATGTAATTTCCAAGGTTCCTTCTGTGTGGATTAGCTCAATGGTTAATGTGATATGCTGGTATCATGAGGGGACTTACATTATTTCCTAAAGTCGACTTCAAACAATACTAGTTTATGGGAGCTTTCGGATGATATGGAAATGAAAGCACCTTTTTGGGGTATTCATGAAATATGCAGATAGTAAATAAGATAAGAGTTTCTAAGTTCTACTCTAATCCTTAGAATTTGAAAGATGTATACTGCTACTATGAAATCTACCAAACATTGCTTCGCCAAATTTAACAACTACACAAAGCTGGTGCAATCTTCAAGGGTTCTGCAAAGAATTTTCATGTTCCAATGAAGACCATCATAATGAACAATGTGCATCAAAGATAGAAGTAAAGCATCCACATAAAAGCTTAGATCAATCTTACAATGTGCTTAGGAATCATGTAAAAACAAAGGGTATAAGCAAATGATCTCACCATAATAATACTATCAATCCCATTCCTCTAAGTGCTTGAAAAACAGATCTACTCTAAATGAAGGAACAATGAAACCATGCCAGCACCAAAACACTTCATGTAATCACCATGAAACCAACAATAAAAACTTTATTATCTTGGTAGCTCTTGGCAACAATCTCAAAATTCACACCTTTACAAATGAGAAGTGAGCCCGTTATATAGGTCTCAGATTACAATGGGTGTCCAGGATTGAAACAAAACCAATGGCTCAAATTTTGCAACCTCAACCCTTATTACGGTTAGGGCTTGGAGAGAGAATTTACAATTAATGAGTGGGTCTACATGGACCAATAGAAATACATATGCCTAGTAAGATGGGGTAATAAAAGCCCACTATGTAAATCCACTTAGCAGGAGAGTAGGGTGATGATAAATGCCCACTATGTAAGTGTATTTCCTTGGAGACTCCACAAGATATACATAGCAAATGTATGATTAGATTCATTGAATTTAACAATATTGTGCAAGTGCAACTAGGGATAGCAGTCATATACTTTGAGTTGCCCCTGTCCACAACCTATGGGTCCCTTACCTAACAAACTCTCATATGTAGTCATTCTTGCTAGCTTATAAATAGTATAAGAACTCATATAGAAAGTTTCAATCTTCTCCAAATTTCGCAACTACCAATCCAAATTATCACTTATCAACATTGACCAATCTACACATCTGACTTCGAGCATTGTTTCTTCAATTAAGTAAAACATGCATGGTTTGAAGTAGCAAGACTGTGCACATCCCATGATTTTGCTCATCATCATAACCAAATCTCTATACTCCGCCTTAAAATCAATTCCAACGAGTTGCTTTGGCATCTTGGAGTGGTAAGGTCTTGACTTTGGAAGCCATTTGCACTTGATAGCTTCAGCACATTCATCCACTCGTGCCTCGCACATTCTCAAAGTACTTCGTTTTGATTTGTATACCATATCCTTATAAATTGGAATTCCAAATGCTTCAGCAACTGCATCTGGAGTGAGATTTGTCAATGTCTTGCCCACAAGAGCCACAATTGTTCTCCGCTTCAGCTCGTAACATCTTGCACATTGAATAATCAAGCCTGAGCACTGAATGGCTAGAGAAAAACATGATGCTGCCACAATCCCACTTTTGATGAACTCCTTTGCTAGAACGAAGGATCATTCTTAGAGCCAAACATTCTACTCTTGAATTCCTCGAAATTCAAGGTTCCTAGGTTGGTGTCGCTAATCTCCTTCCATCTTGATACAATTTTCGATTCGAGCATAAATCCTTTCAAATCCTCTTTGATATAGATTTGTCTCGACATGGTTGGCGCCCTTGAAGATTGTACCATCTTTTCCCTGCAAAACAAAATAATAAACATAAGAACGTGCAAGGAATTAAAATAAAATAAATTATGAAAAGGCTTCAGATTTCTCATCCAGACATAATAATTTTGAATGTAGAGAACGAAACTTCTAGAGAGAGAAAAAGGCTTCAATTTTCTCTTCCAAATTCACCTTGACTTCACAAATTTCTTCCTATTGACTAACTTCTTCACCTTCGATGCGGAGAATGAAATTGAAATGACTTCATTTATATACAAACCATGCCCCAAAGCTGCTAAGGTGGTGTCAAGTTAATTTGAGCAACTGCGATAAATATTTCCTTAAAATCTTTGCATTTTTCCATTAGGGGATAGATTCCTTTCTAACACTTACAAGTTGCCATTAGTTCCCTTATTCTTATCAACATGTGTCATGGTTTTTTCTATTATTTTTAAAAGATTCATTTTCGAGCATTTAACTTCATCGACACACTTCCTTCATGGGTGCATACTTGAAGAAGGTGGAATTTAATTATTAATTTTTTCCAAAGTTTATAATTAAATGTCATTTTAGACATACTCCAACGCCTAATTAAATTCCACCATTTTGACATCTTTACCTTATATTTTTCCACTTGACCAATATCAAATCAATCTTTGCAATTTTAAATCTTCGATTTTTTGCACTAAGCTCAATTCTAAATTATTCCTTGTTTTCTCTCTCATAGGCGTTGATTAATCATACTTACAAAATTTCCAACATTTTTTTTTATTAAATCAATCTGTGTTGTATCACCTTAGGCGTAATTGAGATGCCTAGAAGACTTTTGAACACTTAGATTATTCCTTGCTATGAATTCTTCTCCCTGGGCGTGAATTAGACTAGTTGATGGAATTTCTCAATCTTCAAGAATTTTAACATCTCCACACAATGTCGTGTCCTGGGCACAAATGAGACTCATATAAAGGATTTCAACACTTGAACAAATTTCCTTGGTCACATGAATTGCATAGCTTGGGTGTGAATTAGACCAAGTGGTGGAATCTTAAATTTCAGCACATTTTCCTTGCCACCCATGGTTTTCATGCCTATGGGCACACACATATGAAACTAGGTATTGGATTTTATGCCTTGGAGAATTTTCCTTGATCATGTGGAATTTGTCCTCAAGGAAGCATATTAGAACATGTGGAAGATTTTTTACTAGAGCAAAATTCTTAGCCCATGGTGAAATAGCTTTTCTATGATTTTTCACTGATATTTCGAGACTTAGTAAATTTTCGAGCTTTTCTCTTTTGGATGCTTTTTCGTGCCTGTTCACTTTCTCCAGTGCTTTTTCTATGCTTTTCTAATTGAATCTTTTAGGAGATGCTTTTTCAAATTGTTTTTCCAAGAGATGCTTTTCAAACAGCTTTTTGAAACTGCTTTTTTAGGAGATGCTTTTCAAACTGCTTTTTTAGGAGATGCTTTTCAAACTGCTATTTTAGACTGCTTTTTCAGAAGATTCATTTTCCGACTTAAAGCTTCTTAGACCGATTGCACCATCTGATCACATTTCCGAATATAGATCTAGATACCTTTTTACCTCCTCTTTAGCCAAACTTCAATTGTCAAAATAGTGCCAAAAATAGACTTATTATAAATAGTATGTTTGTTCGAATGTGTAACTAAGGCAAACTGGGGCTTATTAAAAATAGGAAACCCTAAAACTTAGGAACCACTTCAAAACTCTAAATGAAGCCAATCTAAGACCCAGTAAAAATTACTAAAAAATAGAAACTAGGAACCTCTCCAAAGAACGCAAAATTTCATGAGTTCATTATTCGAAGGGTTTTCAACTCAACACTACATCCAAATTCACAATTCTTAATCATAAAACCCTTTGAAATTGAAACCCTAAAAGGCAAGAAACAATTCTCCATTCTAGACTTGGCCAACTTCATCAATTTTCATTTAAAACACGAGGACCCCCATGGGACTAACACTATAACTACCTAGAACCAAAGCCGAAAAGGCCAAGTGGGCCAAAAAGTAGGGGGTCCCCATTTGCAATGTGGCGACGTGTGAAAAGGTCACAACATGGCCTGCCTTAGGATAAAATTCCAAACAAGCAATGAAATCCGATTTAGAGAAATCTGATCAACACATGGATTTCTGACCTGATTTAGGAGCTTAAACAAATCCCTCTAAGGCAAATTCCTATTGAGGGTCACAATTCCGACCCCTCGTAGGATTAATTTCAAAGCAAATTTTGAGGTAAGTTGTCCCAACTAGTGCTGAGATCCAAATTTCTATTTAAGTCGCCTTGCTAGGAGATGCAAGCAAGAACATTTAATTGATAATAAGGTCGGCAAGGTTAGGGGGAGGAGAGTTGTTGAATTGAATTGTTTAAATAATTAGGTCAGCCTATTTGGGGGATATAAGTTTGCAAAGCGAAGTGTTAAATGCATGCAAGGTTGACCTTTTTAACCCATTCGGTGTGTTCCTTGGTGAGGTGGGTGCAAATTAACATCAGATGGAGGCACTTCTACATCAATTCAAACATAAATCTGATTGAGGATAAGCAGAGCAGAGCAAGTGTGCATGCAATCATGAGGCAAATTTGGAAATAAAGTCAATAATAAAGAAATCTGTCATTGGATGAACAAAAACCAGGCATTAAAGTGTAAAACACAGGATCATGAACTGTGAAAATCAGAGATAATGATCTGGAAAACATTATGGTGCGAAAAATTGCTTGGAAAGATCAAAAGTAGCAAAGACAAGGGGGTGCCAATTCAAGTGCAAAATTCAGGATTCGGATCGAAAATCAGAACTGACTTTCTTGAAATGCGTAAGGTTGAAATTAGGATGTTAGGGATCCAAGGGTGTAAGTCGTTTGTCACAGTCTGAAAGTGTCATATTTTAGTTCCTTTCAAGTTCTAATTAAAAGTATAGTGATTATCTTCTTACAAAAACTTAACTCCTAATACATATATTTCCTCTTGATTTGCAAGGATTCATACATGGAGGAGGTACAAGTGAAGGATGATTTTCAAGGTGAAGGTGACAATCAAGAAGATGACATGGGGCTGAGCATCTTCATGTACAAGGATGATGTTCAAGGTCGGGCATTTCATGCATGAAAATGATTATAACATCAAGGTCAACATGCAAACATCAACAAGGCAATCGCAATTGATTTATCAAGCAAGCAAACAAGATTAGGACTGGAAACCAAAGACGGAAGAGCAAGTGCAATGGCCTAAGTCAACAACTTCAACAATGCAGAGGAAAGGATTATGAGATGCCTTGCTTACATTTTGCCTTGCAAAATGAGTAAATGTCCCTATAAAGAAGGCACCATTGATATGATGATCAATGTTGTATATCCAAATTAGTTGGAAATTGCAATCAAAGGTGATGATCAAATTGCAAATATACACATCTCATGGAATAAGGGAAGTCGGGATGCAAATCAAGTTCAACAACAAAAATGATTGCATGTTGACAAGTTCAAGCCATAAAGAAGGATTAAGGCCAAGATATCAAGACATGAACAATTTCAAGAACATTTCAATGAGAAGATTTCCAGAATGAGGAGGATGAAAAACTGGAGTTGAAATAAAGATTGCAAGATAAGCATGTTGAGGTGGCACCCACTCATCTTCAATCAATCAAGTGGTTCCAGCTTGACATGTCCAAGTTCATCTAATCAAGTTATTCCAAGTAGACATGTGGAATGCATTTCATGTGGAATTTTCTCATTGGTCCATCCTCCAAAGCATATGTATTGAAAGCAATGTAATTTTCTCATTGGTCAACATTTAAAGCTTGTAGGTGGTAGTTCAAATGGATGGCCCAATACTACACCTTTACAAGGGAACTTAAGTTTTAGAATTAGAGTTATTTTAAATAATCTTGAGCGTTGATCTTGAATCAATCTGAGTCGTCCATTGTACCTAAGGCCTCTATATTATTACACAAGTAATTGGTAAAATATTGAATGAATTAATGAATGAACAAGACTAGTTTACAAAGAGACGATGTTTCTCTTATAAAACAACCGTTAGAATTAAAAACATTCTAATATGTACAACATTTACAATATTGACCATTACATAAAATAGAAAGATATATACGGAGATATTCTTCCAATACCCACCCTTAATGGTCAATCTGTCTACTACACCAAGGAGCCCCATGAACTTAACAAACTTATTTGGAAGTAGGGACTTGGTGAGAATATTTGTAGTCTAGTCCATTGTAGGAACCTACTGCAAATCCACAGATCCATCTTCAACTAATTAGTGGATGAAGTGACGATGAAGCTTAGTATGCTTGATCCACTCAAGGAAGACTAGATTTTTGGCAAGTTTGAGCACCCCTTGATTGTCACAGAAGAGGGGTGAAGGCCTTGCTTGAAACATTTGGATGTCTAAAAGCATTGTTTGAAGCCAAACTGCCTCACAAGCTACTTAGATTGTTCACCAATAATTAGCTTCTATCGAGGAAAGACATACAGCTTGCTGCTTCTTACTGGTCAAAGTGATAGCACATGTTCCCAAACTAAAGACATACCCGGAAGTGGACTTTCTGTCCTCAACAGAGCCTCCCCAATCCGAATTTGTGTAACCAATGAGTCTAGGATCTTTGGTTCGTCCATAGAGGATACCAAAGTCTGAAGTGCCCATGACATAGCACAGGATGTGCTTCATTGTAGGCCAATGATCTTAAGTAGGAGTTGTCATGAAGCGGTATATGTAACTCACTGCATAGTTGAGATTAGGTCTAGTGGTGGTGAGATAGATTAAACTGCCCACTAGTTGCTTGAATGTGGATTCATTCTCAACTAGAGAACTAGATTTGGCTGACTCTAGAAACCCTAGAAACCCTGATCGGTGAGGTACTTATCAATTTTCACGTACCATGCCCAAGTAGCCTGTTTTAAGCCATAGAGTGCTTTCACCAATTTGGGTACTTGGTGTTCTTTGTCGGCAACCTTGAATCCAGGGGGCTGCCTCATGTAGACCTCTTCCCTCTAACTCACCATTCAGGAAGGCATTCTTAACGTCCATTTGATGGACCTTCCAAAGTACCATTAGCCTTGTATTTGACCTTATAGACCCATTTGCATCAATGGGTTTCTTTTGAGGGAAGATCTGACAGAACCCAAGGTTATTCTTCAACAAGTTGTGGTGCTCAGATTCTAAAGCTTGTTTCCACTCAAGTATCCTTTTTGCCTCTGTGTATGTTTGAGGCTTAGACACACTATGAATGTTGGCCATGAGAGCAAAATTTACAGAAGCAGAAGGTTTGCTCTTCTTTGTAGTAGTTCTACCCCCGATTAGCTCATCATCATGAAGATCGCTAATCGTCTTAGCCCACCATTTAGGCCGGAGAGTAGAAGTGCCAACACCAGAAGCAAAAGGTGCAACGGGATCGGGTTCATCAAATAGAAGATTAGATGAATCCCGAGGAAAGTCAAGTGGTGCAACTGCATGTCTACGTGATCCCACAAGAGAAGGAACCGATGAAGTTGCAGGAACTGCAACAATAGAAGCCCTTCCATCAAGTGGACCTAATGGAAGACGGACACCCAAGTCTTGAGCCTTGAGAGGCTGATCCTTTGAATCCATAATTGGAGGATAGAGCTGAAATGGCCCTTGTTCCTCGTCAAAAACCACACCATTACTCAAGATGAGAGGATCTGTCTCGATGTCAACCAGTCGGTAGGCCTTAGGACTATCACTATAGCTGGTTAACAGAAATTTTTAACTCTTGGCATCCAGCTTGGTGCGCTTAGCATCAGGAATCAAGACAAAAGCAATGGAGCTAAAAATTTGAGATGAATGATTCTGGGCTTACGGCCTGAGCAGGCCTCTTCCAGAGTCTTCTTCTTGACAACCATTGTAGGAGAGGGGTTGAGAAGATAGACGGCAATGTTGACTGCTTCAGCCACAAATTTCTTTGGAACACTCGTGTTCAAGCATAGACCAGACCATTTCAGTGATTGTGTGGTTTCTCCGCTCAACGATACCATTTTGTTGAGGGGTATAGGGTGTTGTTAATTGGCACTTTATGCCATGTTGTTCATAGAAATGGGAGAAGGCCGAAGAATTGTCAGTTCTAAGAGTAACAATATGTTGACCAGACTCTTTCTACAAATGCTTTGAACTTTTGAAACAAAGCAAACACCTCTGATTCTTTATGAAGGAAATACACCCATATTTTAAGACTGAAATCATAACCAAAAAAGTAAGAAATACTTGGACCCGGTAACAGGAGTAGCCATAGGTCCATAGATATCAACATGGACTAGTTGTAGTACCTTAGAAACTCTCCAGAGTCCCCATATGAAAATCGAGTCCAATGTTGCTTCCCAGCCTGACATGCTCCACAAACTCTGAGATTTTGGGTCTCGATCTATGGCAGTCCAATGACAAGATCTTCCCGAACAAGCTGAGAGAGTGCACATTTAAGTGCCCATATCGTTGATGCCAGAGTATTCTAACAAAGGAGCGCTTGGTTGCCATGGCAAGCTCCTGAGAATCATCGGATTCAACAAGTCTAAATAGACCATAATCCTCAAGACACGTGGCAACAGTAGAATGAGTTTCCCAATCAATGATACCGCATTGACGTAAACTGAAGGTCACGTCTAGCCGAGGAGAATGTCTCATAATTTGACTAACTGAGAGAAGGTTGAGTTCCATGCCAGGAACATAATACACGTTGAGGAAAATCAATTTCCTCCCTCCAAACTGAATATGCACGTTGCCCTTTCCGACAACAGTGTACTCTTCCCCTTCTCCAAAAATAACAGAATCTGAGAACGACTGAAAGCTGGTGAACCAATCTCGTCGATGAATGAAGAGGCGTGAGGGACCTGAATCAATATACCAGACAAAAGATTTCACATGGTCTGCAGGTCTTTTAGCCATGAAGGCATAAAAGACACACTTGCTCTGCTCAGTGTGCTATGCTACATTTGCTTTAGATTGTGAACCACTTTGCTTAGCCTGTGACGCCAAGCGTTTACGACACTCAAGTTTCATGTGACCATACTTATGGCAATAGTTGCACTAAATATTCTTCTTCGAGCTTTTCCATGTCGAAGCAGAAATATTATGCTGAGAAGACTGAGAAGATGGAGATTTAGTTGTGAAGGCCTATTCTTTGGAAGATGAACTGGTACCACTATCGAATTGTTGTTTCCAGCGATGTTGCTGTAAAATCATTAGGCAGAGATTGGAAAACTTCAAGTCAACATTAGTTGAAGCAATGTTGAGTCTTAGCAAAAGGCTCATAGGAAGACAGAAGACTTTTCAAGGGGATCACCACCATGTCTTCTTCCATTTTGCGTCCAATTGCTTCTAACAGCTCTAGAATGTCCTTGATTTTATTAAGATGATCCTGCAGGGACACTTGTTCATCCATCATGATTGCAAAGAGCATGTTCTTTAAGAAGAATGCATGACTCTTATCAAAGGTTTCATGCAAACCTTTTAGATTGCGATGTCCCCATCTAGTTAGATGTAATGTCCCTTATAGGATACCAACCAATTCTACCTCTTTTCTTTAAAGAATTTTACCACAGTATGTTGGAATGGAAACTCTGAGATAAAATACATTATCTTTCACTTAGATTCAAACTACCAGTTCACCTTTTGCAACTCAGAGTTGTGGGTTTGAATCCCACTTACTATGTTGTTAAATTGAATCACCTTTCTTGGCCATCGCAATGCCCTTAAATGGTCAACATCACTTGTGTGCTCTAATAAAGATGTAATCAACCAAGCCCATAATGCTCCAATACGTCACATTAGAAGCGACAAGTTGATGTATTAATCCAATACTTTCCTTAGTAATGGTTATGACTGATCCATCAGACGCTTTGCTGAGCATTATACTCTTTGTTCCCCCACAATTGCTCCTCACATTCTACATAGGGATGTTCAATATTAATATTATAACACTTGTTTGATTTATTAAGTGTAATTGTCGTCACCTCTCATAGAATTACTTTATGGTTTATATATCTCAATCATTGTCGATTCTATCCACATTACCATTCATTCCTTCCATTGTTGATATATACTCCATCACTGACTTCCATCAATGGATTATAGGTTATTCTGATCATTGCTCCATTCTCCAAGTTTTCTATCTAATCATCGATTAGATATAGCATCCATACTTGGAGACATTGATTACAAAATCCCAAATCACATAAAATTATCAACCTATTATAGGAGTTGGGTTATTGACTTAAGTATCTTTGTCGTCTTTATCAATGCACACTAATCACTCTATCGAATGTGTATTGATCACTTCACCAAATATAGAGTATATGATGCATCGACATCGAATATTTGAGGATGGACCCCAGTGCTTCCATCAAATACTTATCATTCTCAATATATACAATGCTGGTTTGATACCATGAATATGGAGGTCGTCGTTAATCCTTCTCTCATATGTGACTCACAACAATAATCGGCATCGATGATTGAGGTGTTCACATAGATGAGAACGCAATGATATCTCTGTGTACAGAGCTGACACCAATAAGGTGCTAATTTAGTATTTGTCGCGGTATTGATTGGGCTCCTCATAGATACTAAATTTGAGATTTCTAAGGTCTTATATAATCACGATAGGCCGAGGAATTTCATGATAGGTATTGGCGTAGAAGAGAAGATTATGGAAAATTAATATACAAGATGATCTTGTCTAGGACTCCCTTCTTATCCTTAAATTTCTATGCTTCCATCCTAATTTCGTGACCAATGTAGAAAGCCTTTTTATACCCTTCCTCCTTGAATGAAGAGTTGCTTTGTCTGAGTCGACACATGTTTTCTGGAGATCATACCCCTTTGCTAAATAGTATAGTTGATGTATTAGAGATTAGTTTCTTATTAATATTGTCTCTACTTAATCGCATGTATAGATTAATTGTTCTTTACATTAGTTAATCGGTCATTGATAATAATCAATATTGGTCATACTAAATCAATAATAATAATAATATGTAATAATATTAATATATTATATTTAATACTTTATATTATATGCTATTATATTTATTATTATTTAGTTTATTTATTAATTCATCTTATATTTACATTTTCATTATTATATTGATATATTTATGTATCGATAATAATATATTATTATTATCTATATGGTTAATTATTATTATATTAATAAATTATTATATCATTATAGTAATATATTATATTATTATTTTCATTTGTTCATTTATTTATTATTGTCATTTATTATTCAATCCTATTCTAGGTAGGTGATATCACATTAGACATCAGCGTTGTAGCGGGATTAGCCTATTAGTTGACCCTCGTAGGCTAATAAGGTGGGATAGAGGGTCTTTTGTGGCAGAGACCTAGTCAGAGAAGAGGTTATTTTTCGACTCCAAAGCTCAGTTGTTTCAAACCTACCATTTGTATGGTTTTCAGGGCTCAGTTTCTCAAACTTGCAATTTATAGTAAGTCGGAGGATGGTTGAGAGGGGCCGTTACTATTTTAAGTAAGGCAGTCAGATGTGCTGTGGATGCAATGGTTGATCCCCTGGTTCAGATGGAATTGGGAAATAATGAATATTAGGGAAGTTATTAATGTTTAATTGGCCTAAATGATAATTATTTATTAAAAAGTGATAATATAAGTTAAACTTAATGTTATAACTTGAGGGTCAATTCATCATTAAAAGGGGGGCATTTGAGGAATTAATTATGAATTCCAATTTCAATGAAATATTAAATGTTTTCCCTAAGTCTCAATGAAATAACATTTTTAAATGTTATTAATGTCTTTATGGAAAATCGAACCCTAAGAATGAGTTATAAATACTCCCTCAATGAAATCGAATTCATTGTTCTTGGCATTTTGAAAAACTCATTTCATGTATCTATTGAGCATTGGAGAACAGGGACAAGGGTCTTTACAATTCCAGAGCCTTTTGGGCATTGGAGAGCGTAGCTTTTTCATTGTATCAGATTTCAGAGGTTGTGAGATATCAGGTGAAGATTGCTTATTTGTTGGCTTCATTCAGAAGTCAAGATTATGCACATTGGAAGAAGATTCACAAAGAAAATAATTAGTTTGAAGGGCCTAGCTGAAGAGGGATTAAGAGTCTGCAATTTAGTGAATATTGGCACCATTCCCAGGCTGGTTCAAACTGCTTTTTAGCAGTCATTAATAACAGCAAGAGGCATCTGGTATAGGGGTGCAATTTTATGCAAGGAAGGCTCAATAAATTACCGAAAAATTCCAGAGAGGGCACCAGACTTGGGAAAACACATTAGCATCATTACTAGACATTCACGTTGCAGATTTCAGTGACTTCCAGTCATTTATGGGGCTGCTTTTTACCAACTGAAGCATAGTAGTGATTTGTTCATCTTTTCCGGGTATGTATGTGTGTGTAAAAACTTTACTGTGTAATGAATAAAGATGATATATTGTGATTATCTCCATATAACTATATAGTTTTCAGATTTCAGTATTTCTATGTTTTCTTGCATTGCTTTTAAATCAAAAACACAAAAAAATTGAAAAAACTTCAGAAAACCAAACAAAAGTTGCATTGCTTGCGTCCGATAAATTGAATATCATTGTCAAAGAGGACTAAGGGTCTTCACATAGATGCATCCAAATTTCTGCAGTTGTTTTGCTAGATGGAACTTGTGGTAGCTGATCATCAGTAACTGAAAGTTTGATGAGTATAACAGCTTCCCGATTTTGCTCATCAAATTTGTCCTGCTCCTTGCCTTCATCTTCAGGACGATCAGTCTTGCCCAAAACAATTTTGTCAAGACATCTGTATTCAAAGATCGTCAACATACGCTACTTTCAAGTACTGCAGTTTCTGCCATTGAATTTCTAACTTGCCTCAAACAAAATATTTGTCAAAGATGCCATTGCAAAAACCGAGGTCAAAGGTGGTTAATCGAATGGAGGCACAAATATCGAGACAAAATTGTTCAACTTGTGAAATCACAAAATGAATGAGACTGAGGCAGAAAGCATGCACTGATTTGGAGGCAGAAAAAGAAATTTTTGGGCACAGACCCCAATGTAGGAATTTCAAAAGACCAGGAAAATTCTGAGAGAAACCCAGAAAACCTCTCGAAAACCCACCAAGAATCTGCAATCAAAATTTGAATCCGACTAAAATATTAGAGGGTTTTGAAGAAACCCCACTCAATTGCAAATTCTAAAAGAAAAAAAATGGCAAATTGCTTTAGAGAGCAAAGACAAAGACCAGAAGAAGAAACCGTCAACCACAGAGGTATTGGTGATCTACAAATAGTCGTCATTAACAGAGAAAAACTAGGGCAAAAACACCCAGTGAATGGAAGACAACACATGAGAAGATGAGGAAGACAATGCACAAGAAGAGAAAGGGCGCAAAAAAGGGTGTTGACTACAAAGAAAGGGCGTCGACTTCAAAGACACGGTTTGCAGAGAAATGTGTTGGGCATTGCAACATAAAAAAAATCTCAGCGTGAGAGGAGGAAGGCTCGTCGACAAGGATTACAACACATGAAGAAAGCCACAAAAAGAAAAATGCCGCCCAGAATAAAAACCCTCCTATTGTCCTTCGAATGGAAAAAAATGATGGAAAAAAATTGCGTCATGAGCAAGAAACAAAAACCAGGTGCAACTACTTCTACACAGAGATGTCCAGAATCTAGTCATAATATTCACGAAAATGCATAAAACAAACAGCCATGAACAAAAAAACCCTACTCGGGTTTTCTGAAACAAATCTCTGCAAACAAAACTTCAAAAAGACACCAAGAACAAGAAGTTCGAAAAACTAAAAACTGATAATTTCTAAAAGAAATTATAAAGTTTTCAAAAAAATTATAATCCTGCTCTGATACCATATTATTCATGTAATTGGTAAAATATTGACTGAATTAATGAAAGAACAAGATGTTCATTTATAGTTTACAAAGAGACAATGTTTCTATTATGAAACAATCGTTAGAATTAGAAACATTGTAATAGATACAAGATTTACAATATTGACCATGAAATAAAATAGAAAGAAATATACAGAGATATTATTCTAATATATAAGGCTTGCTCGTTTCATTTGTGAAAGAGATTTTTAGAAACTTTTTGCTGAGATACTACACAAGTAATTTCAAATTCATTGAAACTTGGCAAATACTTGTGTTATTTTGGAGTGTTGCATGGTTTCCTATTTCTCACTTAGGAGTTGTTTATGTTGAGTAGATAAAGAAAGATATTATTGTTGATTCATGGTGAAACTTTATGTTCATACATTTTGCTACTTGTTGATTGCAAGTCGTGTTAAGGTTAGGCTGAACTCGTTGCAAAACACTTAACTTTAATTGCTTCATGCTCAATGAAAAGTGCATAAGCAATTTGAAAATCATCCCCACACCCTTAGATGATAGCACCTTCCTTTGTATAGTTGTTTAAGTTGGCGAAGTAGGGATTGGTTAGTTCCACATCATCATCAATAGTCTCTTGCATTGGTAGAGTTCAGTGTAACACCGACGAGGGGGGACGCCGGGACGAGTTTCTGGGACGGGGGGACAAAGGGCCTCAATTTCGAGATG
>MU226239.1:689034-701945 GCA_018584345.1 Thuja plicata
GGTGCACAAATAATTCTATTAAAATTAATTGTTCACTTGGCCCCATCTATGATAAATTGACCCTTCACTTAAGTGACTTAAGTTATAATATAAAATTATATTATAACTTTACAATATAAGCTCAAAAGTATTAATATTTATTTTCACCAAATAAATATTAATATCTCCATTATTACTCATCATCTCTACACGTCGTCTGAACTGGAAGCTGACATGATCAAGCCGCATACAACCATACCCCATTTCTAAAAATAGTAGGGTTCCCTCACTAACCCCCTCAAGACTTACTATAAATAGCAATTACTACATATGGAGTCCTAGAGACCTCGAACGAAAGCCAAACCTGCAAAACCCTGACCACTGAAGAAGATGCATCCCTCAAAGGACCCTCTAACCAACCTCATTAGCCTACGAGGGACAAAATAATAGGCTAATCCCTCAAACTCTGATGCTCGGGAAAATGGGGACATTACAGTCCGCCCTCCCTGAAACTGCTTGTCCCCAAGCAATCTCCACTGCAAAGAAACTCCACTGAACTAAAAAAACAAAGGAAGACTGAGAATTGTCCCACACTGAGACCAAACTGCAATACCAGTATAACCACAACTGCACAAAGGTGATCAACAATCCATCTGTCCAAACTCTGCGCACTGAAGTCATTCATTTGAAAAAGATCCTATACATGCGGATCAAAAGTAACACTGTCAATAACCCAGACCATGTACACATTGCAATACTCTCCAATGAATCCAAACTAAAATCCCGAAGCACACGTAGGATCCAACAACACACTGAAGTGTGTCCAACCAAATATACCTGGATCCCAAATCCAGAATAGAAGTCTACCAAGAAGAATACTCCCAGACCTTTGCAACTCAACATTGATCCCAACTTCACCATACTAGAAGTGGTGAAGCAAACCTATGGGACCCATCCAACTAGCAGTAACCCTACCACCACCTGGATCCCAGTATAAACAAAACACACATCCATCCTCTATACACACATCCATCCTCTCTAAGGAAGTAAGGATATCCGAAATCACTTGCTACACCAAATCTCCCCCGATACTCTACCAGTCCCCCATGGGTATGAAATTCAACTATACTACAAAGATAAGAACTACCAAGGGTGTCTGTGTCACAACCACGATATCCATCCTTCGCTAAATTGCCATGGATGTACTGACTCTGCAAGTAATCTCTTAGCAACTTGCAACTACTAACTCCATCAACTGAAGCTGGCATATACTCATCCCGTAAAGGATGGTATGATTCCGGAGCCAATCCACATCGACGCATAATCAAGTCCTCTACCTGAGGATCAAAGGAAAAATGATGAGCACTCCTCACTGTATAGTTACGGTAAAAAGCTCCAATCTTTGTCAAAGGCTCATCACTGACAACTCTAGAATCAGAAGATGGTTCCAAACTCTGGCCCTGAATTGCTAATTGGGTGGATGCCCTGCCAAATCTCTCTGCATACCCAATAGCGTACTCTCGGTCATGAAACAAGTGAAGGTATTCTAATTTAAATTCCTCCAAAGCACTCTAGATGAACTTCAAATTGCGAATATGAGTACCAAACTCGACCCCATATTGTCTCTACTCAAACCCTGCTCTCCAAAGAAGGTACTCAACATACTTATGTGTGCAGTCAAAGCAAGATAAGGTTGAATCAACCTTCTCTCCAGAAACCCTCAACTGATCCCTCCATCACTGTGGCTCAACAATCTGTCGAACATAATCAACTGCATGGGATGAAATTAACAGGATTGTTTCCAGAGGAAGGAAACAACCGAACATGAGAGTCAAACTCCCAACCAGAAGATACTCTGCATATATCTCGTAGAGAAGATGGAGTAGTGTCATGAACAGTCACACAACTCACTGACGAATCCAACTCTACATCACAAGAACTCTCAATGACCTGCCCTGCATCATCTATCAATGTGTTGACTACTGGAGAACCTGACACAACCAAAGGCTCTCGACAACTCTCTACCAAGGTACTCATCCCAACTATGCCCACAGCACCTAAATACGTGATGGATGTTGCCACATCCTCACTACAACCCATGGGTGTAAACTCATCACCAACAGCCACTGTAGAAAACTGAACTGAATCTGTAGCTGGTGAAGAATGCACTCGGCTCAACTCCACGGTAACCTTATCCAACCGTGACTGCGACCCTTGAAGAGCCAGCTTGGTGCTCTCCTATACCTCTGTAGTTGCCTCAAGCTCATGAGTGAGCTCATCAACCTCCTCTTCCTTCCCCTTCAGTGCATCATAACAAGTGCAACCCCACTCAAGAAGGTAGTCTTTGTCAGCTAATAACTGCGAGTAATTATGTTTCATTATTCTGACAGCCTCTCGTAATGAATGGATCTCTATTAGGGAAAGACCACTATCACTGTGCTCATCTGACATAGGAGCACCCCAACCAGATACAACTAACATCTGACGGGCAACGTCACAATGCTCTAAGGTTGTAGCAATCTGACTACCACTCACCTTCAACTGCCCGATCACATGATGTCTCTGAACACTCTGGCCCCCATGTAAGCTCTCTGACCCACAATCCGCACTGTGATAGGAAGTTGTATCCACAATGCTCACCTCATGATCAAAATCATGATGTGTTATCATCAACACACACATCAACAATCGAGGCACTGCTACTAGGCACCTCAACAAGTGACTCATCTGATAAATTGGAAATTGTTGCTATATTAATCTCCTCACACGCTCCCACTCCCCGTGTAACTGCAAGTCACGATCCTGGGACCTATCACCAACCAATGAATTCTCCGATTCATTTCGTAATGTCTGATATGACAAATCAGACTCACTGCAGCATGAGTCGTCCTCATAAATATCATCAGTAGTACCCAAATCACGAGTACCAACATCATCCACCCATAAACCCTCTCCTATCTCATCATGCAAGTCAAAACTCAAGGTGGCACCAACAACATCTTCTACACTTGCTCTGTCATCAACGCCATCAATAGGCTCAAACAAAGGATTGTTGTCATAAAAATTAGAATTGTTATCATGACTGATAACAACTTCTGGAGCATTGAAAGTACCAACATTCTCCTCAATCTTGAAGTCATCACGAAGTGTCTTGTGCCTGACATCTTCCCTAATGTAAATCTGATTTTTAATCTCCATGGGATTAGCTGCATGTTGTTCACTAGCTGCTGAAATTTCATTGTAAAGATTTCTCTATGTCTCACCAGTAGAGACCTCATGGTTCTCCTTCTTTCCGCTTTGTGAAGTAGACCCCTTAAAAATGGAAGTCATACACTGTGCTACTCTGTCCATGGTTCTCGGGTGTGAAAGCAATTCATATATCATTTTTTTATTCTGTTTACTCTTCTCCAAGTTTTTTATTAAGTTGTTCCACTGGTTTCCCTGTTTAGTTAATCTCCTAAGTTTTTCCATAGCTAAGACAACTGCAAGAGTGTCAGTCACTCAAAACAAATGTGCAAGCTCAATGATTTCCGCCCCAACAAGACGGCAGGAAACCGCTCTGATACCAATGTAAGAACTTCTGCATGTTCTAACTGCCAACTTGTACTTTTACTCAACACATTTACTCAAACGGTTGGCATACATGCAATGCTCTGATACCAATGTAAGGACTCTTCACAGGCTCTAACTGTTGAACTGTATTATGTTTGTTTTGTTTTGCTATGTTTGAGATTTTTTGTGATTTTCAATAAGGGTTTTGAACAAAACCAAGTAACGAAAACTGAAATCTTGAATACAATCAAACTACTCCTGCAACTTCTATTTATTTTCACTATACAAGCAAAAAGCAAATTCTATTTTGCATAAAGAACCTGATTTATTCCAGTCATAGGCTGCTACAAATTTATTTGCGCATGTAGACACTGTGGTTGGCTTCTTTTCTCTCCTACGCCATCCTTCCCAGATTCAATTAAGTTTTGCAGTCTTTGGTAGGTGAATCGCACCCAATAACCTGGTGCGCTGATTTATATATGGTTGCAGCTATTCAATGATATCAGCTACGTCTTCAAAGCCTCCAAATAATGTATCATTAATACGCAATCTGCCCTTATCAATTTGCAATTGCAAGCCTTTGATTTCTCTCCACAAACTAATAGTAAACCCACTATTTTAAGCACAATAAGAATCTTTGAAATAAGACTCTCTCAGTAATCCAAATTCGCCAGGTATCTCACTAGTTCAAATGGAAGCATAGAAGAAAACTAAGTTCTCCAATGGCGGCTGCAAGTAGAAACCCTCCTCCAAGCAAGAGCAAAAAATCAATCAAATGGAAGCATAGAAGAAAACTAAGTTCTCCAATGGCGGCTGCAAGTAGAAACCCTCCTCCAAGCAAGAGCAAAAAATCAACCAAAGTTCAATAATAATCATAAACATCCCTTTTTTTGCACTCATTTTTTGCCGTTGGGATTGTCTTCATTTCCTATTTCGTTTTCTTCCCTCTTTCTTGGCTATTTTGGGGTGTTGTTTTTTGCCTTTGTCTTCTTCTGGTAACAGTAAGGCCGGGCTGTTACATTATCTTTCAAATGTCTGATCGACCGAGCTCGGTGATGTATTAGCACTAGGGTTGATGTATGTTCTTCCTGTTCTGATCTCCACATGGATTATTACCCCCGTAATTACAGACTATTCTTGAGGTACGAGATTGGGAACAACCTTTTGTGGGGTGTGTTAAAGATGATATGCTGGCAATTATTTTCGTCTGTGATCGTCCCCACATTCATCGGGGTATTATGAGGATCATTGGCCATGACATCCTTTTCCCGTTTGGTAAACGTATCATCTACCCATCTCAAATTTTGTCCCTTTTTTTGTCAAATGTTTGTGATTTGTTACAATCTCCTTTCCATCTGGGGCTAATTGCTTCTCAGTATGTGAAGCCTGAATTTCTTGGGGTGAATAAACTTGCTAGGGCTTTGCAGAAATATGATTTGTGGGGTGGTGTCGGTCTTATTGGTGGTCTTTTTCACCATCGCTCGGCCCTTAATCACCATGGTGTTTATATAGTTCTTGAAAGCATCAAAAAGGGTCTCGAGCGACAGTCCTTCCGGCCTGTTAAAACAGCCCTTTAGCAGTTTAATGGTTCTCTCACTAAAGAATGTGTAACTGGTGTGCATCAAGTTGTTTTTGCCATCCTCGACCTCCTTGAGCTTGACCCATCTGCCTCTGCTAAGGAATCATTTGCTTCTGTTAGACCTAATTTTGCACCTCCACATATTCCCGAGCCGACTGATCATCCCGTCCTAGACCTTAATCCAAAACTCGGTTTGGGTGGTGATTCCCCTATTGTTGTGGGTGGGGATACTGCTCTGTTCTTTATGAAAGATTAATGGTTCTTGCAGGGATAGTTTTTTCTCTGTTTTGCAGGAATGCTTCCGTACAGGTTACTCTGGTTTCAGCTCTCCGTGCAAGTGTTAAGTTTTGTATTATGTAAAGGGTACCATATTGTATAGTTCTTTTTGGCAGGTTTGGCCTACCGACAAGCAGTGAGTTTTTTGTTTCCTCCATTCTGTGGGCTATCACCTTTTGTTGTAAAATTTTGTAATATGCCTCAGGGCTCTTTGTTTGCCTATGGGCCTATGTAACCGATGCAGATAAGATTTGCCTAAAGGTTTATGTACTACCTAGGGGCTTTTGTTTTAGTTTAGGATCAAGGCTTCGTAGTAGGATTCTCTAATTTTGGTTGTAACTAGCTACGGCTAGCTGAGGTTGATATACTCTCAAAATTCTTCTTGTATATGAGCACTGATCGGATTTTTTCTTTCTGGTTCTTTTCTCTGGAAGCTCTTTGAACCAGTTTATTATTATATTAATATATCAAGTGGCTCTGCCACCTTTTTTTTTTTTTTTAAAATATAAACAACCCTTTAGAATGAGCCCTCAAGTCTCTTTTATTCTTTTCTTGTGGGAGCTCAAACACTTTCCTGGACAATGTGGGATATAAGATATATTACCACTTTTAATTCTTTTCACTTAAAACTCAATATTTGGTGCACAAATAATTCTTTTAAAATTAATTGTTCACTTGACCCCATCTATGATAAATTGACCCTTCACTTAAGTAACTTAAGTTATAATATAAAATTATATTATAACATTACAATATAAGCTCAAAACTATTAATATTTATTTTAACCAAATAAATATTAATATCTCCATTATTACTCATCGTCTTTGCACGTCGTCCGAACTGGAAGCTAACATGATCAAGCCGCATACAACCCTACCCCATTTCTAAAACTAGTAGGTGTCCCTCACTAACCCCCTCAAGACTTACTATAAATAGCAATTACTGCATACGAAGTCCTGGAGACCTTGAACGAAAGTCAAACCTACAAAACCCTAACCACTGAAGAAGATGCATCCCTCAAAGGGCCCTCTAACCAACCTCATTAGCCTACGAGAGACAGAATAATAGGCTAATCCCTCAAACTCTGATGCTCAGGAAAATGGGGACATTACAAGCATATTCCCAAATTCCTTCATCTTTCAAATCTTCTCAATCATTCCTGGGAATTTTCTCATTGCTATGACTTAAACTTGCATCTTGAACTAGTGAATTTGAATCTTGACCTGAATCTTGATGTTGAATTTCCTCCTCATTTGAAGTCTTGAAGCATCCCTCCTGCTCGGAATCCTGAGTTTGAGCCATCACCTTGCATCCATTGGAAGTCCTGAGATCTTAAGCTTGATCTCGCCACTTGAAGTCCTGAGCATCTCCTAGCTCCTCCTCTTGAATTCACCTTGCAAAACAAAGGAAAAGAAAGGCATTAAACTTCGTGGAAATGATAAGCAAAGGGAAGGAAATCTGAAAGTCTTCATGAGATAATTATATTAATATCAAAGAGTCAAAAAGGAAATCTGAAAGTCTTCATGAGATAATTATATTAATATCAAAGAGTCAAAATGAAATTTCCTAACCTCAAGATCAAACCTTTTTCTTGTTTGCAAATTTTCAGTTCCAGATTTTGATAAAATCGTCTTGTTATTGGAATCTGCAATGAAAGACTTCAAAAATCTGAACTCTAGATGTTCTTGGCAATGCATGAGATGCCCAGATTTTTGTCTCTCCTACCACCCTTCAGAATTTATTTTTCAGAAGATCTGTCTTTAGATTACCTCCATATCGATCCCCCATGATGCTTAGATTGATGAGATTGTTGCCTCCAGAAAGGAGATATTTCGCTGCCCAGATGCAGAGATAAAAATCATTTTGGTTTGATGTTCAAATAGAATGGTATCATCCTCTTTATATAGCTGTTGAAGAGGTGAAGAGGCGCCTATCCCAAGGCTCGCCTACTTTGGCTATAATTGGCCAATAAAATGTCGTATTGAATTTGTTTTTTCTCCACTAAGGCCGACCTGTCAAAGGGATTAATGATTTTTAAATATTTACTTTCATTCCAATTAAAGTCGCTGTCTTGTTAATCTCAGACCGGGCTTCATATAAAGGGTTTGAGATTCGGGGTGTGGGAGGACAAAATCCTCATGTGAGGGTGGAATCCGCACTCCATAGAGGAATTTTCTTTGTCAATTTCCAATACTCATCGCCCCTTAACACTTGAGCATAAAAGACTTTATTCAAACTTCCCCATCCTCAAGGCAGAATGTTCATGCATTTGAGGATTGTTGCAAGGAGCTGGGCGGAATTTTCATATGTCAGAGGATTTCGCTTCTTCAATTTTCACACAAAGGGCGGAAATCGGATAGATTCCTCTTGGGGTGGCAAAATCCACCACCCCTTGAGGATTTTTCCTCAAGTCACTTCATTCTCCGTAATGATCCATCTCATTTTGACTTGGCAAATTACTCAGTCACTTCATGTCGATGGTTTATCTTGCATTTTAGAAGGAATTGTGTCATGTTTAGGCCCTCCAAACTCAAAGCGGAAATTAGCCCACTAAGAGGAATCCGGACTCCTTGTCTATCCTCAACCTTCAACACCCAAAAAACTCAGACTAATTCAGTCTTATATCAGATTGCAGTTTAGTTGTATTTTACTTAGACTCATGGCCTTGACCTTGTCTATTTTTCATCCCATGTGAAGGTGGGGTTCCTAGCGTTTAGAGGAATTTCCTATTGGCAGGATGGAAATTAGACCTGCAAGAGGATAAGTATCATTGGGGGATGGCGGAATTTTCTTTGATAACCCCTCAAACTCAAGCTTATCCTTCACTGATTTCAGCTCCGTTGATCTCAATTTATCACTCTAAGTTTTCTTTCCTATTTCGAGCAAAATCTCCAAGTTGATTCATGTTTCCACATACCCAAGGACATGAAAGAGATAGAGGCCCTGGGAGGATAAAAAAATGCTGGGTAGGGGGCAGATTCCGCCCCTACCCAAGGATTTTACATTTTCAACTCAATCAAACATCACTCTTTTCCCCTTTTACTTCACCATCTAACTTCCAACTTCACTTCCAATCACTCCAACTTGCATTACGTCCTCAAAACAAAAGGGGGGGGGGGGATNGATTGCTTGAGTTTAGGGGGCGCAAATCCTATATGCCAGGATTTTAGACAAAGGGTAGGGCGGAAATCCTACCGCGGAGAGGATTTTGAGTTGCTCAACACCCCCACACTTCATCAAGTTCGAACCACTTCACCTTTTCTCACATGTAACTATGTCTCCAAACCTGTTTCAAAGGTATATTGACAGCTACTCAAGTCTGATTTGTGTAAGTTCAAGGATCCCTTGTTCTGATCTTGTTACTTTCCCAGTCTGATTCCACCTCCAATTCTCGACATTAGAGCCTTTCAAGGTTATCAACGTCACATCTAATTACCTCAGAAGCTAGCCCATGGGCGGAGATGAGAGGAAGGGCAAGATTTCAAGTTACCAAGTGAGAGCGGAGATCTGGGGTTGTCCAGGATAATGAATCCTGTGAGGCAGGTGGATTTCGCCCTGCCTCCAGGATTCTGCCCTACATTCTTGATGCCAGCACTTAGCCATTTTTGGCTTCCTCTAGGCCCACTAAAGCACAAAAAAGGGGTCTTTAAGGAGTTGTCTTGTCATTTGCACCTGGCCAAAAGTTGATGCCACCCTTATGCCTTATCAAACTCAATTTTAGCTCCTATTGAGGCCTGAAGACTTGAAATTGCTGTTAAGACCCTAAAGACCACCTAAAAGCAGCTACTCCTACCGCCAAAGCAAAAAGCGGGGTTCCCCGTTTGCAATGGGGCAATGGTGTGAAAACCTCACAACAATACCTTATTTTGGAATTTGAGGACAAGGTAGAGTAAAGACCCAATAGGGGACATTTCAATTCCCTACATAAAATCCTCTTTTGCACTCAAACAAATCCAACAATTGATAAATAGACCATAAGGAGCATCCACCCACGCCTCCACTTGTCAACACACAACGTGGGAGTCCAATTCCTTATTCACTCAGCTTCAATAGTTCATTTTCGCTTACACATATCTCCCTATTTGTAATAGATTCTCTTATAATTTCATTTGTAAGTTCTATTATCCTTCTCTTACAAAGTAGCTTACATGTTATACCCGAAATTCCAACTAACAAGTTGTGAAAATCAAGTAATCTTGTGGATTCCTCCGAGGGTAGCACCCCATTCAAGGAGGGGCCACTATTACAAATCAATATAAGCATCAAAATATTATGTCTTGCAAGATGTACAACATATCTAACCAAATATCCTAACAAAAGAATGTGGGGTCAAAAGGGGCAATTTTTTTAAAACAGCGATTTGTGGAATAAAAGGCATACTGATAATGCAAGTGGACCTAAAGAATGTTTGGGAATTAATTTGTAATCAGCTAAAATGTATCCTTCATCTTAAATAAATGGACAAACTCCAAGCCAAGATAATACAAAGTTTGCAAGAAAAGGTTGTCGATGAACATAATTACCCAGAGTCTTGTACCCTAACCTTGGCACTTATTTTCAAATTATAACTTTTATGTCTTTAAGTATCTATTGGAAGCATCTCTTTAAAATTGGGAAACTTCTTGTTGAGGATTCTACAATATATCATATAGTTTACACTACGTTTTTCTCAAAACTTATATGTTGTCAACAAGAGCAAAAACAATTAAAGAAATACACTTATAGACATAATTTCTAGTTTCTGCATGAGAACCTGTGATTTATTTTATAACAAAAAATTTCTGAGATCTGCAATTGCACTGAAGTTTATAAATTTATGGAAAATACATTCATATTCAACGAGCCTATCTGATGTTTTTAAAACAATAGCATTCCACTACCAGCATTTATTCCTGTCTCCAAGTTATTACCATGGTTTAAATCTTTCTTCTTTATGTCATGATAATGATTATCAAACGTCAGTTTAATTAAACCATTGCTTTCATTTAGATCTATTTTAATACTGTAACACATTTTTTACTTTTAAGCATTTTAATAGTTTACATTGTTTAAAGTCGCATATCTATTTAAACCATTGCTTTCATTTAGATCTATTTTAATACTGTAACACATTTTTTACTTTTAAGCATTTTAATAGTTTACATTGTTTAAAGTCGCATATCTATCGTACAAATGCTTTTCTCTAAATTTAAATTAAATATATAAATATCATTTTATTTTCGTCATTTTAAGTACCAATCTCCATCTTTTTTCAAAACAGCATATTAATACCCTTCTTCATTTCTTTGAAAATGGCATACTAGAAGCCATACATATCTCCCATACAAATGCCAGTCCTTGTACCTTGGAAACTGCACTATTGCATTACATACAAGTAGGAGATGCAATCTCAAGGAAAACAACATTCAACTCCCACCAGCACTCCGGAGACCATCCATTCATGATTCTTCATCGAACTTAGGAGAACCCATGGATTAATGCGGTTGGTGATCAGAGTTGCTATTTTCGGTCTCCTTTCAACCCGGTCATCCCTCCTAGCAATTCTGGTAGAACTGATGTTGTGATGTGGTAAGCCTCCTCTTGGCTGATTTTAGTTTGTTTATGTCTATCATTCTAATAGTTTATGACTTCCCGGGGATCACCTTGTGGTGAAGTGGTGAAGTGGTTGTACTGTTAATGGTGCAACCAAGGTTCAAATCCCCGCTTGGCCCAAACGGTGTTAATGCCGATTGGGCCCACTTTAGTGGACGTGACGTGCAAGGAGATGGAGATTACGGTGTTCATGCCGATGGAAACAGAGGATACGGTGTTAATGTCAATGTCAGTGGAGAGCTTAAGGGCTTGGAGTGCTCACAGACCTTGTGCCAGACCCACGTTGGAGTGTGTTGCTCGCGTCCCTCAGGCTCAGAATCCTTGCTGGGCTCCCATGCTCGCAGGTCTGGGCTGTTGGATTCGGGGATGAGGTCCCCAGATTGTGGCCTCACCTAGCGATTGGACCAGGCTAAAAATCCATGTCACCTGTATAAAAAAAATTTAATAAAAAAGTTTATGACTTCCCTGAATCTGTTGATGAATGGAAATTTTTCAGTCGTAGCGTCAGTCATAATTTTAAAACTAGCAGGTTACTTGCATATCATTTATGTGCCAAGAAACTTGCCCACCTACTCATGGTCAAGGTTTTCCTGCAACCCAATGCGAGTAACTACCACAACTAACTACAGTTTCTAGTTAGTTTGTAGGTAACAGTAGGATTCGCTGCTTTTTACGAATCATTCAAAGATAGCTAGGTTACTTCCCATTTTTACAAGGCAACCAGACATCCAAGAAATGCTCAGAGTCTGTGCCTTGCTTAACCTATTGCCTGATACTGTGATAAGTTCTGCTTGCACAGCGTATTTTGTATGCACTTGTGTGGTTTTTGCTCTTAATCTGGGTAGTCAGTATGGGATTTAGCAGCCTGTTTCGGCCGTTTGGCTTTAAATTGTAACCTGCTTTGATCTCTATGATGGACTATAAAAACAAATAGAAAGATACTTGCTTAAACTAGGAAACAGGGTGCTGGATGTTTTTTGGAGTCTTAAACAAAATACCCCAGAAGCATAAAATTGGTATCATTTATAATTTAATCCGTTTAAATTATTTGCCAAAGTGGCGCACCTCCAAAGCCTTCTTGTATTTGCCAAAGTGGCGAAGACCGCGCACAAGGCCCTGCAAGTCATTTCTCTTCAACTTCTTCCCATCGTTTACCCACCCCTCAAGTGCCGATTGCGTTTCTCTCGAGCTATCAGAGATCCACCGGCATAAACCCATTGGCACACTTTTACGGCGCGATTCCTTCAATGGCTCTTCCGTATCCTCAATGGGAGCTGATTCTGCCGACGAAAATGTTTTGAAAAACAAAGGAAAAACTGCCCTGCTCTCATCATACGGACTTCTTTGCTGGCAAACTGACCTACCCAACCCCTGCACTCCAAGCCTGCAAAGAAAAAAAAAATTACGCCTGATTACAAGTGGAAATAAGCTGATCGTTTTTCAAAGTTCTTTGTTTGTTTGGTTTTGGTTTTATCAAATCTTACCGTTTGAAGGCATTTCCGAGAAGAGCCAACCTCATAGCGTCTACAGAGTCCTGCAAAATGATCAGAAGTGAAGATTTCTGATTTGGGTGGGAAGCATATGTGCAGGGTTTAAGCTTCGTACCAGGGTTTTGACCAAGTTAAGGAAATTATTTGCAGGGTTTAAGCTTCGTACCAGGGTTTTGGCCAACTTAAGGCCCCGTTTGTTTCGCGGAAGTGGAGCGGAATTGGAAGTGAGACTTCCCGTTTTCGCCAAATTCGCCGTTTGTATGTCTAAGTTGCAATTCGGGATTCGTCGACGAAAACCGGGTTTCAACGCTAAAATAGGCGGCATCATCTTCCCACCGAATAGGTGGAATTAGGAATTAAACCCCGAATATGCATTTTTTTAAACCAAATTTGATGTGTCGTCGGGTCCGTGGGGAGTGTAAAATGGAATAGGCCGCACGAAT
>MU226239.1:724032-746253 GCA_018584345.1 Thuja plicata
TTAAAAACTGCTTGTGAAATCCTCTACCTACTTAACATAAATACATGAATGAGCTGTTATTGGTTAATACCACATTGGTGTGTGAGGCAAGGGTGAATCATAAGGCATTCAATGATCCAAAAGCTGTATCAATAGGAAAAGAGGCTACTAGTAAAAAACCCAAAGTGCAATATTGATAGGAAATTTAGTCATTTGACGGTGTTCTAAGTTGTTGCTCATTCTATGCAAAGATTATATTATCTGTGCAGTTTCTTAGTCCTTTTGTTGACTGTTCCTAGTAATTCTGTGTACAAACAACAAGTTGGTTTGAAGTTCCAATGGTTAATTTATTTTCTATTCCTCCTCCCCACTAACAAATGGTCAAATGGTCAATGGGTAATATAGTGAAATGTTTGACCGAGTGCCTCATAGTATCCAAGATCAACATTCATTGCAACCAAATAAAAGGTGAGTCGAAATCCAAATCAATTTCTTTGTAGATGCTAGGTTTGTCACGATTTATTTGCTAGGTTTGTCACACAAAATCCATATGCAATTTATTCATCTCATACAAAACAAAGAAACCCTAATTGGGTTACTCAAATTGAAAACTAATAGCACTTTGTAACCCATATGGTTGCAAATTGACAAATAGTTTAATGTTGGATAAACACAATACAAATAGAATGAGAACACATGTAAGTCTATAAACGGTTCATCGATACCAACCTAATTTTGTGTAAGTCTGAAACAAATCTGCCTTTCATTTGATCACGCACAGATGGTGTTGGTTCAATCACTTCAATGCATATGTGCCCTATTCGTTCCCTCCTTCAACTCTTCTTCGCTGCATAATCACAATGAATTGAAATGAAACCTTTTTTTTTAAGTTATATTGATCATGTTTGTCGCAATTACGACAAAATGTCCTGGTTGTCGTAATTCTGACCAACACGGGAATGGATTAAAAAAAAATCAAAGTTTTCCTTCCATTTTCTGACCAAGCAAAACAAATGTAATGCATGGTGGGAAATTTAGGTCGAAATTTAGGGTCAAATGTACTAGTGTTACAATAAGATGAAAATAATTTTATATATAACATCTTTTCCTTTATTTGATTGAATTATAAAGTGAAATTATGAAAAATCCACATGCATACTCATTTCCCTTGTGTTCTAGGTCCACTTTGATTAGAGTGTTCATTATGTAATTATTAATAAGTCTATAAGTAGTAATTATTATGAAATCGAGGGTGTAGAGAAAATGAGTAGAGATGGAGGTTTTCGTTGGAAGGCAGTAGATCAAATAGAACAAAGAGACATCACAATAGGAGGATGGGGCAAAAGCCTTCAATGGGAAATTAGGGAACATAATGGAGAAGAAACAATATTAATACAGGAGGATCCAAGGTGTAAGAGAAATCTTGCATCACCCAAAAATATTGTCTAGTTTTTCAATAAGGGTTGTCTTAAGAAGAGTTACTATTTTTGGCAAGTTTACTATTTTTAGTAGGTTGTTCATTTGAGCTTTGATTGTTCCATTTACTTCCCTGGAGGTTCATTTTGGACATATATGTCAGCCGATAAAGTTTCATGGCAAGACCAAGTCTGATTTTGCAGATATTGATTTTTTTGTTTTGGCGGGGTCGTACAAAAACTTTGAACTCAATTTTGAAGGCTTTAGAGGCTTCGAGAGGGGGTGAAACTTTGATCAACTAGTGCTTTGAAAGCCTAGGGTTGTAGATTTCTTTGTGGGATTTTTGAAATGGGGTCATAATAGCCAATTGGCTCCAAAGTTCACAAGTTATGGTTTTTGGAATTTGGACCATCAAGACTCTAGTTTCAATACAAAAGGAAGAGAGAGAAAACACTTTAAGGCAGGAAATTGAATTGTTGGGAGCAAAACTGGGAAAAATTCACTTTCTAGAATATTCTAAGGCAGTTAATTATGCTACTCATAGGGTTGGAGGGGGATTTTAGGGTTAAGTTCCAAAAGTATATACTATGGCTCTTTTTTGCAGATGAATGTCATGAAAATGCCCATGTGGTTGTAGCATGTTACTTTGTTGAATATTATAATGTCATTTCATTGAAGATAATAGAAATCAAGTGTTTCTATTCTTAACATTATTTTGTTCTTGCAGTATTTTGTTTATTTCCTTATTGTGTTGTGTGCGTGTTTGCTTGAATAAGGGGAGTACCCTTCATCAAGTGGTATCAAAGAAGAATTTTATGAGTGTGTATACAGATCACCAAATGTGAGGTAGTTTGCACCAGGACTCTAGTTGTGGATCTGAGAGATAAGTGCAGAAAATGCCTCCACAAAGGAACTGTAGTCGAAGAGTTGTGGGTGTGACTAAAGAGGGATTTAAATCCCTCTAGAGACAAGTGCAAGCACTGCAAGAGGAACTATGTAGAGGAACTGATATTAGGGAAAGAGATGCAAGTAAGGATGAGTATGGAGAAAGAGAATTTGAAGAAGAATAAGAAATGACTAGGGATCTTGATGAAGATAGGTTTTTTAGGATCATTTCCAAGATTGGAAAGAGGCCAAAGATTGAAGTTTCTACATTTTCTGGAAATCTTAATCCATACGAGTTGATAGATTAGATCAATGATATGGAGGAGTACTTTGAGTTTGAGAAAATAGAAGATCCTGAGAGGGTCAAATTCACAAAGGCCAAGTTGAAAGGTCATGCTAAAATTTGGTGGAAAGAGGTTTAGTTGGAGAGAAATGGAAGAGGGGAGGAGAAGATAACAAGGTGGGATCGGATGGTGGACAAACTAAAGAGACAGTTCATTCATGTTGACTATGAGCTTGATTTGCTAAAGAAAATGAAAGGGTTGAAGCAAACAGGAAAATATATCCAGGAGTATACAAAGGAGTTTTATTGAGTCCTTATCATATGTGGTCATTTTGAAGCTAACAAGGAGAAGGTTTTCCATTACATAGATGGGTTGAGGCTTAGTATTCAAGGGATTATGACTGGAGATACTATTCTTTCCGGTCCAAGAGCTCCCATATCAATGGGAAATGCTCTACCTTTGAGTTGATAATGGTAAGAATGTCTACCATTGAAGATGGGTATCAATTTTCTTTGAGGTAGAAGAAAAACTAAACAAGAAGTTTGAGAACAAGCAAAGTGGAAGAGGTCATGGTGGAAAGCCTAGTGAACAATCTTATGGAGGCCTAAATGAAGATTAGAAGAAGAATGGTGACTCGAGTAGAAGTGAAAATCAGAAGGGAAATAATTTCTATAACCCTCGCGATCAAAATAATAGAGATCATAAAGGAAGAGGAAGAGGGCAAGGATCAGGAAGAGGAGGTTTCTATCAGACGTGTTTCTATTGCGGTGAAGGACATAAAGCTTATGAGTGTCCCCAATATCAAGAGAGGAAAAATAGAAGACAAGACAAAAAATGCATGAGTTGCACATGTGGACGAAGATGCCAAGTCAACATATTCTGAATATATTGAAAGAGAAGAGGTCCTTGTTACTAGAAGATCCTTGATAAACGATGAGAAGAAACCTGAGCAAAGGAAGAATTTGTTTCGTGCAAGGTGTAAGTGTAATGGTAAAGTATGCAATGTCATTTTTGACAGTGGTAGTACTGAAAACCTTGTTTTTGAGGAAATGGTTGATAAATTAAAGTCAGAGAGAAGAAAGCATCTGAATCCCTACTCTTGGTTGCCAAAGGATAACAAGGCTTTGGTCAATGAACAATGTCTGATAATTTTCAAAATTGGAAACTATCATGATGAGGTATTGTGTGATATTATGCCTATGGATGTTTTTCATCTATTGTTAGGGAGACCATGGCAATTTGATCATCATGCAGTACATGATGGGCATGCAAATACTTATTCCTTGATAAAGGATGGAATCCAACACAAGTTGAAGTCATTGAAGGAAACAGAGGAAATGGTATGTAGTAATGCAAGAATGTGTTTAGTTGATGGAAGAAATTTTCTAGAAGGCATGAAGCATGAACATATTGTTTTGCTTTAATTCCAAGAGTTGATAAAGAAGAAGTAGAAGATGTACTTGTAGAATTTGCAAATTTGTTGGATGAGTTTCAATATATTATATCTGATAATGTACCTAATGGATTTCCACCAATAAGAAAGATTAGTCATCAAATGGACCTGATTTATGGAGCAATTTTGTCATATAAGGAAGCCCATAACATGACTTCAATAGAGAGTGAAGAATTTAATAGTTAATTACAATCTAGTTGTTGTAAAAGGGGTTGATTCGAGAAAGTTTTAGCCCATGTGTTGTACCAACAATAATAGTACTAAAGAAAAATGGAGAATGGACGATGTATACAGATTCTCAAGCTATCAATAAGATATCTATCAAGTATAGCTTCCCCTTCCAAGGATGGATGACATTGTGGATTTCTTGAGTGAGGTAAAGTACTTCACAAAGATAGATCTGAAGTGTGGATATCACTAAATCCATATTAGAGAAGGAGATGAATGAGAGATAGCCTTCTATAATCAGGGATATAGGTACCTATAGAAACCTGCAATAACAACAAAATCTCCACCGCAAAGATATATGTTGGGCAGTTAGTACTCCCAATATCGAAAGAGGAAGCAAATAAAAATATGCATAATCATCAAATAATAACGAAATCAATCAAAACACATGAACATGCAAACCAAAAGTCATCCTTCTCTATCCAATGTGGGATCTCAAAAATTGAGTGCTCAATGTGCCAGCATAAGAATTCAAAGCGATTATGGTTAAAAAATTAAGAGAATTATCTCTCTATTTATAATATTTGCAGGGTTCCAATCAAGATTCCATGATTAGTGGGTTGATTGTCTATGATTGAAGAGTTGAACTTAGAGTGAGTGGGAGTTGAACTCAACTGATTGCATGTGGACAAAATAGATGGATATGTTAAGAGGATAGATTGAAGAGTTGATTGATTTGATTGAAGACTTCAACTGATGAGGTGGAGTAGAAGACTAGATAGATTAAATAGACAATTGATTTGATTAATTAGTTAGGAGAGAGAGTTGTGGATTTAATTGAAACTCGTAATTGGAAAGATAAATATGATTAAATAACTAAAATAGTTTATTTATTTCCGCATGTGGGGGTATATATAAATAAATAATTACTTATTTATTTATGAGAGGAACAATTAGTTTAATTAAATAAATATTATTTATTAATTATAAGAGGGAAATTGATTTAATTATTACATAAATGTAATTAAGAAGAATCATTTAATTAAATTAAATAATTACTTAATTAAATATAATGACACGGGGAATAATTAAATAATGTTAATTATTTAATTACTTTATAGATAAATAATTGATGAAATATTTTATTAGATGTTTAATAATTAATTTAATTTATTAAAATCACTTAATTATGAATTTAGGGAGAAATGATGAAATTGAATTTAGAATATAGTAGGACATTATTTAATTAAATAACAAAGATTATTTAATAAATTAAGAGGAATGTCAGTAAAGTCATTGTGTTAGAGCAACTGGTCATTTTTAAGTGTCTACACCTTCAAGACAAAGGAGGGCTTGTATGAGTGGTTAGTCATGCCTTTTGGGCTAACCAATGCACATATCACACTCATGCAGCTCATGAATGAGGTATTGAAAGAATTTTTTAGTAACTTTGTTATTGTTTACTTGGATGATATTTTGATCATTAGTAAGACATTGGAAGAGTATATAATGCATATTCATAGGGTCTTTGAGAAGTTAAGGGAAGAAAAGGTGTTGATAAACTTGAAGAAGCACAATTTTGTGAAGTAGTTAGTGTACCTGGGATTTGTTGTCTCAGCAAATGATCTTAAAAGGACCCAGAGAAAGTGAAGGTTATCCTTTAATGGCCTACTCCAAAGAGTGTTAGTGACGTAAGATCTTTTCATGGTTTGGCTTTCTTTTACATAAAGTTTATCAAAAAAATTAGTAGTATCCTATGGACCCTTAACTAAAACTATGAGGGGGATAGAAAAGAATTTAAGTGAACTGCAAGGGTAGCAAAGAGTTATGATTTTTTGAAGAGAAAGGTTACATAGCAACATGTTTTGGCACTTCTAGATTTTAATAAGGTATTTTAAGTAGACTGTGATGTTAGTAGCAATGCCATTGGAGTTGTTTTGAGTTAGGAAGGTAAACCCATTGCTTATTTTAGTGAGAAATTGAATGATGCCAAAAGAAAATATTGTAGTTATGATCAGGAGTTTTATGCTATATTCCATGCGTTAAGGAAGTGGAGACATTATCTTTTGCGTAAATAATTTGTTTTATTTACTGATCTTCAAACTTTATAGTATTTGAATAGTCAAGGAAAGTTGAATCCTAGGCATTTAAAATGGATTGAGTTTTTGCAGAGTTACATTTTTTCCTTGGAGCATGGAAGTGGGAAGTCTAATAGGGTTGCAAATTCCCTGAGTAGGAGGCAAAATTTGTTGAAAGAGATGCATATCAAAGTTGTTAGGTTCCAAGTTCCAAGAACTCAAAAGTTTGCATCCTGAGGATCCTGATTTCGGCGAGGCCTAGAGAGCTTTTACAATACCTATTACTTTAGATCTTACCAAATAGTTGGATTTTATAATCCAAGATGGGATATTATACAAAGAGAGCCAATTGTGCATTCCAAAGAGTTCCATTCAAGAGAACCTAATCAAAGAGAAACATAGTGGAGAATTGGTTGGACACTTTAGCCGAGATAAAACCATTTCTATGGTTAGTGAACATTATTATTGGCCACAATTCCAACAAGATGTTAAGAATTTTGTGTAGAGTTATAAAATATGTCAAATGAAAAAGGAGCCAGGCAGAATACAAGGTTATATCAACCATTACCTATGCTAGAGAGGCCATGGGAGGATATTAGTATGGACTTTGTTCTTGATTTACCAAAGGCTTAGAGAGAGCATTATTCCATTTTTGTGATGGTAGACAAGTTCTCAAAGATGACACATTTCATTCCTTGTAGAAAGAGTAATGATGTTGTTCATGTGGCAGAATTATTTTTCAAAGAAGTGGTGAGACTACATGGTCTACCAAAGAGCATAGTTTTAGATTGAGACACTAAGTTTGTTGGGTATTTTTGGAGGACATTGTAGAAAAAGATGAAGATAGATTTGAAGTTTAGCTCAACGCACCATCCACAGTCTGGTGGATAGACAAAAGTAGTAAATAAGAGTTTGGAAAACCTATTGAGATGCTTAGTTGGAGATAAACCGAAGGGGTGGGATTTGATTTTACCACAGGCATAATTTGCATACAATAATTCGATCGATAGGAGCACTGGTAAATCACCATTCTAGATTGTATATGGAAGTAGTCCTATAATGCTTCAAAATTAACGAAGTTGGACAATGGAGAAAAGAGTAGTGTTGAAGCTAAAGACTTTGTAGAACACTTGAAGATTTTGTGTGAGGATGTGAGGAAGCACATTAATAAAATGAATACTTGGTACACGGTTAAGGAATACAAAAAAAGGAGACAAGGAATTTTAGATTGGAGATTAAGTTATGGTTCATTTGAGAAAGGAGAGACTTCTAGTAGGAACATGAAACAATTTGAAGATGGAGAAATTTGGACCATGCAAAATCATGAAGAAACATGATTCGGGAAATGCTTATGAAGTAGAGCTGCCCAATGAACTCAATGTTTCACTTGTGTTTAATATTTAAGATTTCAAAGAGTATCATGAAGTTAGTATGGAGGATGAGATAGCAAAAGCGCAGTGGAATATTCTTGCACCTACTTCAACTATAGAAGAGATAGAGGATATATTGGATAGTCGTGTGGGTAGAAGCACGAGAAACATAAAATATGAAGAGTACTTCATCAAATGGAAAGGATGAATTGTTGAAGATTCATCATGGATATCAAAGGAAGAGGTTGACCACCTTGGTTTTCGTCTACACACCTAAGATGTGACAATGTCACTTCTCAAATTACCTCAGGTGTCTGAAGCAGGAGCATCTAGGGTGTAAGAGCAATCTTGCATCACCCAAAAATATTGTCTAGTTTTTCAATAAGGGCTAACTTTCAGAAGAGTTACTATTTTTGGAAAGTTTACTATTTTTAGTAGGTTGTTCATTTGAGCTTGGATTATTTTATTTACTTCCTTGGAGGTTCATTTTGGATATATATATGTCTGCCAGTAAAGTTTCATGGCAAGATCAAGTATGGTTTTGAAGATACTAAATTTTATATTTTGGAGGGGTGGTACAAAAACTTTGAACTCAGTTTTGAAGGATTTAGAGGCTCCAAAAGGGGGTCAAACTTTCATCAACTGGTGCTTCCCTATCCTAGAGTTGTAGAGCTCTTTTTAGTATTTCTAAAATGGGGTCATAATAGCCAATCGACTCCATGGTTCACAAGTTATGGTTTTCAAAAGTTGGGCAATCAAGACTCTAGCTTCAATACACAATGAAGAGAGGGGAAAATCACTTAAGGAAGGAAATTGAATTGTTGGGAACCAAAATGGGAAAATTTCACTTTCCAAAATATTCTAAGGCGGTTAATTGTGCTACTTATGTGGATGAAGGGGGATTTTAGGGTTAAGTTCCAAAAGTGTAGATTGTGGCTATGTATTACAAATTATTGTAATGAAAATGCCCGTGTGGATGTAGCATGTTACTTTGTTGAATATTGTAATGTCATTTCATTGAAGATATTAGAAAGCAAGTATTTTTGTTCTTTTCATTATTTTATTCTTGAATTTTCTATTTATTTCCATGTTGTGTTGTGTGTGTTTGGTTGAATAAGGGGAGTACCCTTCATCAAATATGGATAAATGGGGGAAGGAGAATTCACGTGGAATCAAGGAGAAGGTTGGAGTAAAAGCAACATCAACAAATGGGGAAATATATCATTCAACATCACATGGTTTTCTATAGGAGTGAATGTCATTCCCCTCATTGGAAAACGAAAAGGTGCAAATCAAAGACAAGGAAAATTTGATAAGGACAAAAAGCAACAATATAGAAAGAAAACATAATTCTAGAATGGGTGGTTTTAGTATAAGGAATTGTGGAGGAGTGGTCTGGAGTTGGGATTGGAAGCTCAGAAATCTTATACAACAATGATATTTTAGGTAGGAAATATCATTTCAATCAATGATAGTTATAAAGAAATAGCCATATTGATCATTTGGTTTGAAAGGGGTGAAAGACTAGTAGAAATTGCAAACTAGTGGATGTCGACTTACAAAAACCAAATAAGAATCAAACCTATTTCTAATGAATATTATTTTGTACAATGCTTGGATTCAAAATCAATGGATGAAATTTTAGAAGGGGATCCAAAGTTTTCTGATGGTTGTCCTTTTCACAAAATTAAATGGATTCCAAACTTTAATCCATGGGGTCATGAGATCAAAACTAAATTAATATGGATTTCTTTAGACAGTCTACCAGTAGAGTATTGGATTCTAGAGAAAATCTTTGAAATAGGAGAAACTCTAGGCAAATTCATGGGGGTTAAAGACAAATTCATAAATGGAGAATCATTCAAACCTAGGTTTTCAATAGAACTGCCTAATAACAAAAAAAAATCAAGAACTTGCAAATATCCACAGAACATGGAAAATGGATGTAGAAAACTCAGTTTGATCATGAGAAGAAAGGTGATAAATACATTACATCTAACTTTTGGAATTAGGATATTCAAAAATAGGACAGTCCATTAATATGGTAGAAAACTTTAATTTAAGATATTTAAGGCATACTTTGAATCCAAAACCCTCCAAAGATAGGTTGAATGTTGATTTGAGAACAAATGTAATTGGGGGGCAAAAATAGAACTTGAAGAGGGAAATGTACAGACACAAAGCATAGACTAAAAAATTTCACCCCCTAAGTAGATAATAGACATTAAAGATGAAGAAGAAAAGGGATTGAGGAGCAATAAGGATATGGTTGGTATAAACACATCTCAGGACTCACATAAGATGTAGAAAGATGAAACTAAAAAAAATGTATTTCAACAATTTGAGGGTGTTAATGTCCCCATTCTAGGTGAAGTGGAAAAAGAAACTTTATAAGGGACAAAATATTCTATGGAGACAAAAGATAAGAATCTTGCAAACTGAGAAGAGATCTTGGTGGATGCAGGTAGTATAGAAGAAAAAATAATGGAGCAAGCTTGTGAGGCAATGGATAACCTAGTTAATAATAAATATTTCATGGAGGGAATGAATAATGGAAATGAATGGGATCATCCACTTACATATGAATTCTTGAATAAAGGATCAAAAGATGAAGAATTATTGGAAATGGAATAGAACTTATTGTTTGGTAGGAATGAGAAGACAAAAAGATAGTTGACAGGGAGGAAGGAAAATTGGGAAAATGCCAGACATTAAAAAGAAAGGATACACAAGACTATGGATTGAAGAGACATTAGGAAGAAATCTCATAAAGAATTAAGATCTACTAATGGATAGGAAAAATTCCAAACTAAAATTCTATGGATGCTAAGATCAGGGAAGGGAACCCCCTTTTCCCTAGGGGCCATGATGCTCTTTACATGTAATGCAAGGGGCTTGAATGCCCCTAACAAAAATGCTTGGTCAAGCACAAATTAGGAAAGTATAAATGTTCTATAATGATGTTGAAAGAAACTAAAATGACCAATATTGAATTTAATTTGTTAAAAAGGAAGATAAAAGTATGGAATGACATTGCTTCTCAAGCCCAAGGGGCTTATGGTAGTATTTTTATCCTTTGGGATCAAAATATGGTGGATGTATGCAAATTAGAGGAACATACAAATTATATATGTTTCAATGTTCAGTCTTTTATTAGACTTGACTCTCACTCTAGTGAATATTTATGAGCCCAATGATTGTGTTAGGAAAAAGGCAATATGGATGGATATGGAAAGGCTATAGTTGACACTATAAGATTGAAATATCATATATAGGGGGATTTCAATGCAATTTTAAGTTATGGTAAGATTGGGGGATCAAGAAGAAATAATCAATCATAGAAGGACTTTAGTGATTGGGTAGAAAGAAATAATCTCCTATAAATTTTGTGCTCGAATGGTAATTACACATGGACTAACCATCGATTGGGATTCAACTACATAGTTGATAAATTATATAGATTATTTTTTAGTGGATATTTGGTCATATTTCCCTTTGGATTTGAATGCAAGAGTCTGCCTTGTCCTAGATTAGATAATTTCTCCTTAATTCTTGAGATCACTAGGGATTAAAAAAATAGTATAGAAGACCATCTAAATTGAAAAATATGTGGATGAGGGATCTAAATTTCTTTAAGATGATTAAGGAGTAGTGGAAACTGGATGATCCCATGGGCTCAAAAATGTTCTGATTTATGGAAAAGTTAAAAGGGCTTAAAAACAAAATCTCAAAACCTGGAATAAGGAAGTATTTAAAGACATATTTGCAACCAAAAGTGAAATTGAAGCAAACATATATAGTCTAGAGGAAACAATTATATGTAATGGGATGGTTTAGAATTTGTTCCTCAAAGAAAAGGAACTTATGGTAGCTTACGAAGACATAATAGTTAAAGTGGAGATCTTCAGGAAATAGAAATCTCAGGAAACATGAATAAAAGAAGGAGATAATAATACAAAAACAATCATGGAAATACTAAACAAAGAAGTATAGTGAACAAAATTGTCTCCCTCAAAATAGAAATGGGTTAATAATTGACAAACCTAAGGACATTGATAAGATGGTTGTATATTATTTTAGCAATCTTCTCAACTTAGTGGAAGGCTTCAACTTAACAAATTATAAGGAAATGTTTCAAAATATTCCCTGGATAGTTTTAGAAGAGAAGAATGTTTTTTCTCAACAAACATTTTTATACTTCTGAAGTTATAGAAGAATAATTTCAACTCCATCTGGATAAAGCTCCTAGGTCACATGGTTACCTTTTGAAGAATGGGATGCTAAGATGAGACTCACATGACATGGTTTTTGTGTGCCACATTGGATTAGAAAAAATACAAATAATGGAAATGATAAAGGAAGATTGGTATCATGGATCACTCCACAACATGGGTGGATCAAGTTAAATTTTGATAGGGTTTAGAAAGAAAATCTAGGGGTCTCTAGGGATGGTTGCATTATCTAAGATTGGAATGAATCCACTCTTATTTCTTCCTTAAAGCCTCTACCAAATGGTACAATTAATAAGGCTAAGTTTAGATCCCTAATCCATGGTTTGAATTTGTGCATTGGGTTAGGATACAAATAGCTTAAAATTGAAGGGGATTCAGTTCTTGTCATCAATGCAGTCAAATTAGGCTCAATGCAAAACTAAAATTTAAATGCTCCTTTAGAGGAAGAAAAAAACCTGATTGCTAATTTGGATATCTATAAGATAATTCACATATACAGGGAATGAAATTTAGAGGCAAATAAACTTGCAAGCAATGTGGCCAACAACATTGGATTAAATGATTAAGGACATCATAATAATGTGTATTCCCATGTGGGAAGTATGATACAACTCTAAAATAGTAATATCCTTTTGTTATATCCACAATACGATTGTTGACACTCATCCTTCACAGGTGGTTATGTTTATCATTGTGTGTCACCTCCTAACTAAGTGGTATGTTGTTGGGATAGTATATTCACCAACCCATGGTAGATTATTAATAAGATTAGAAAGGTAGCAGGTGTGAATCTTATTTTTATTCTGCATTTGGGAAGTTTTCCTCACATTACTTCCCTTTCTTGATGTGACAAAGGTTATTTGTTGTTCATTTTTTCACAGAGCCATGGATACCCCAATTTGAGGTTAGTGAAGCATCAACTGACCTTCTTGGGGGGTTTTTTTTTTATCTTCATTTAAAATTTATCACCAAGGGGCACAAGATTCCTTATATTCACCACCTAGAAATTTAAGCGATTAAAATGGTTGTCGGGAGAGATTTTTCATTCAATGATAGTTGATATAGAGTAAATTTTGACATATCTTCACAGTTCTTTGTGTCTTTGTTGGACCTTGGTGGTGCAAAGGTTGATATTATTCTTCTCCTACGTGAGATATTTAAGGCACAAATCTTGATGGATGATTTAGACATCATTGTGTAGGTCGAGCTAGGGGTAAATATCTCATGGGCCAAGGATATTCCTGAATTGCTCATTCTTGGGGCCTAGGTTTAAAGACATACCTTCATCCTAAATTTAGATGAAAATAAGCTAAGATGGCATAGACATTGGTCCTTGGTTGAAAGATATGTCATACAAAAATTCAAGGCCTTAAAGGAGGCGGATGACCTAAATTGGTTGTTTCAATTCACTGACCTAGTTGTGGATGACGACTTCTTGTATGGTGCATAAGGTTGGGCTATATTGAAGGTTTTATTTTTTAATGCATCCTATAATGGTTATGTTCGATGATTTTTTTTATTCTGATGTTGCTACATGGTTTCTGACAACAAATTTGATCATTTTGCTAGTAAGGTTTCATTTTGGTGGTTGTTGCCTTTCCCTTGTTTTGAGCATGTAGTGTTCTAGGTCACTTGGTGGAGCATGAATGAAGCCTATATTACATGGTGACTCAAATTTTTTTTATTAGATTATGATTCACATTTTGTGATTTGCTCTGCATAGGATATGACATAGAATGTTATATTTATTGCATGTAATTTTTGTTGGCAAAGCTTTTTAGATTTTGACAATTCTGGTGATAGAAGGCATCTATTGCATATGATATAAATGCAATGTAGATTCATACTTTATTAATACAAATGCGCCACTTCAATTGTTTATTTAAAAGAAGAAAAAAAAGTCTACAAGTGGCATATTATTATTAGCAATCAATGTTCACACCAATGTTTAAACTATTATTATAAGTATGTGTAATAAATATTAAGTTGTTGAGAAGCAACACAATATTTAATGTTATTATGTTGTTTTAGAAAATTAATATATTTTGTAAGAACTCCTTTTAAATGTTCTTCAAAATTTTCAAATGAATATACTCAAATTCAAAATTAGTTTGCTATTTATGAATTGTTTCAATTTTTTAGGTGTATCATTCTAAATTATAAGAACCTAATCGGTGTACAATTTAAGGACTATTTTGCACCCACCTTAGTGTATTGTCTATGACAATATCTCATATGGTACTTAATGGATACCCAAATTCAAATATGGGTCTTTTTTTCCTTCAATCTTGTTTAAAATTGAGGTTATCCCTTATTTCTAATCGCGGTCCTCTATTTTTCCTTGAATGAAATAATTAATTTCATCTCCTAGGCCATTTCCTACCGTTTGTGGCCTTTATTCTTTCTCCTGACCTTAGATCTAGTCATGCCTTGAAATCATGTGTCCTCTCATTGTCCAAGACCCATAATACTGATTTTGGCCCTAATTGGGTGGAACAAAATGTTTTTAATGTTTTATTCCTGGGAATAGAATGTTCAAATTGTATGTTCCCTAACATTTTTGCCCAAATTCAAATTGGGTCCTTGTCTCGGTGATTTAGCAGAGGATTTTGATTTACAATCAACATTCTTGAGTTTCAACCCTCAAAATGTTATGAGAGGTGTATAGACACCCTATGTCTCCTTATTTTGGTATCTGTGATTCTATTAACAAGCATTGAACATTGTTATCAAGAATTTGTTATCTTGCAATCATAATTGAGGTCAAGCAATCAAGTATTCGAGCTCTCAAGTGCAAGGAGGTAAATCAAGTCCAAAAATTTATCATTCTTCTCAAGCATTCAAGTTTTTAATCTCCATGGATCTAGATTATTTACCCACTAGAGGCCAATCAAAGGAGTTTTCTATCAAGGAAGGAAATACACATTCATCCACATCTATTCAATTCTTCTCTCTTCTCCTTAATATAACATTTTGGTGAATTAAACCATCCATTTCAAAAGGTTTTGTCTTTCATGATTTCCTTTTGTGTTTTTGTGTTAATTAAAATCTATTACATCAACATACTTGATTACATTCAAAGAAGCATTTGTGTTGCCAAGGTATGAGTTAATTTATTAGATCTAGCGTCTGTTGCATGACAACACACTTTCCATTATTTTATTTTATTTCAATGTTGATTCTTAAATAGGGATTTGATTGAGTAAATACCATTTATCCAACCTTCTTCCCCATTTTTCTATGTGCAGGAACAAGTTATTGAGTTGTTGTCACTAATTTGAGAAGATGGGGACTCGACAATGCATCCTTGGAAGTTTGAGGTTAAAACCCAGGGAACATAACATTTCAAACATTTTTTTCCTAGGTACAAAACATTTTAAATATTCTATTCCTAGGAAAAAATTGTTTCAAATGTTCTATACCTTCTAGATTCATCCCAAATTTGGCCAGAACACAAATTACAACTTTATAATTCAGATCTGCAGTTACATGTATTTCTGAGATCCCGTATGCTAGAAAATCAGGTTTGAATCAACAATCCTCTTATTTGATCCAGGTACACTTAACATAATTCCTAATTTTCATTCCCAATCTTTAATTCATCACATTTTATCCACATAGTGAAGGATGATTTTCCCATTCAATTCTTGTAACCATACTGTGCCTATTGGGACATCTTCCTTCTGATTGTGCAATTTGAAAGGTCTAAGTAATCTATCCTTTTGTATTCTCCCCATTTCATATTGTACATTTTGGTGAACCCGACTCATAAAATTTCCACTTTTGATTTGGTGTTTAGATCTACATTTCATACATTTAGTTTTGGTTTTTAGCCTTGTTTTTCATTCCTTGATAAAAAAAATACGTAAAAATTGCATATAGTTATCCTTTGTTTCATAATTTCATTCTCACGTATTTTCATATTTCAAAACAATAAAATCCAAAAATATTTATTGCTTTGTTGCATTTCATTATCTTATTGCATTGCAAAATGTCTAATTTCCTTGTATGAAGTTTTACCACCTTTGATGATCCATTTTGTAGTGAGACTTTGATATGATGAATGAATTCCTTGATGACTTCATCTCTACTAAGTCTTCCTCTCAACCTCGTAAACTATATTCTTTCCAAAATTTGACTAATGTGATAGAAGGATTTAGGGTTTACAAAAATCCCCTTTATGAACATGTCAATGATTCCTCTCCCAAATAGTCTCTTCCTCATGAAGACATATTGATGCAAGAATAATTTTAACACTCCTCTCTATAACCTCCCTCTTTGAGATGAGTCGTTGGACAATGAAGTTGATTATTCTCTTAGTGTGAATCTACCCTATGAGACTACCTTTGCATAAGAGGATGATTTTATGGTGGAAGAGGGTGATATGGTTGATAAATCCCTTTATGACACTATGCCTTCGATCCATTTCAATCGTCTTCCCTCTAGATATGAAGCAAGTGATTTTTTCCCTCTCCTAAAGATTTTCATGAAAATACCTTAGAAGTAGAGAATAATATCCTTGATGCTATCTCTTTTTTAAATGAATCTTTTGATCATAAATAACCTAATCAAATCAATGCCATTCAAGATTACCCTAAAAAAAACTACTAGTTGTTGTAAAAGGTGCTACACAACTCGATTATTATGCAGTACCATACACATATAACAAAAATCCTTGAGAGGATGATATCCTTGATGTCTTCCCTTCTACAAATCCAACCTTAGTACATAAGGATCCTAATCAAGTCAACACTAATCAATATTTATTTCCTTCTTCAATTCTTTCTCCAATACAAACAAACACACCATCACATCTTCAAGATGATAATCAGGGAACTTTAGACTTCACACCAAATCTTTGTAACAAAATCCATGAGTTTGAGAACCAGACTCCTTATTCTGATACATGTATGGACATTGATTAGACATCTTTAAACTTCAATCCAATACCACCTAAGAGTGACTTTTCTCTTTTTCATATTCTAAGCCTTCTTTATAGATACGGTATAGGATGTGTGCAATAAAGCATTGAAACCCATGAGATATCTACATTACATTTTTCTAAAGAAGCTCTCGGTTCCCAACCTTCCCATTTGTGAAATCAATCTATAATTTCTTTTCCTAATTTATTATTACAATAGGAGAACATTTTGTTTGAGATTTTAAATGCCAATTTAATTACTCTTCCTTTAAGAAATAAATCAAAAAACACAAAACACAAACAAGGCAATTCTTCCATTTGCATGTATCATCAAATTTATGGTCATAAGACTAGTGAATATTATGATTTGAAGTGTAAAATTCAAGAATTTATTAACTGTGACATGATTCAAATGAGATGTAACAATGAATGACACCTTTTTCATGATCATTCTAAATAACATCTAAGTCCCTATTATGTTTCTCCTCACTATGTTGCATTGCTAGCCTATCCTTTGAGGGCTCATTGTCATTTATGGTGGTGCAATTTTAGGTGCAATCATACTTTATGAATAACGTAATATTCCTTATTCCTTGTCTCCATACTTGGGGGGCGAGGGTGTTATTTCACTAGCTTATTTATCCCAAGGACCCATTTTCTCCCTTTCTTGACTCATTTCTTTATAACCTAATATCCTTTCTTGCTTGGATTGGTTGAATTTATGTAAGGATCTTCTCTTTTTCAGTATATTTACATCTTGAGTTGCAACCTTATGCTTTCTTGAAAGTGAATGTCTATTATAAATGAATTTTCACTTGCAGATCATAATGTGTCGTCTATTGTCAAGTATCCCCTTACCTAGCAATAGGGAAGGTGTGTATATGTGATCCTCCTCATTTTTCTCTTCCTTTCTAATAGATTTAATATACCTTTGGGGACTTTATTATTTTATATGATTTTGTTTCTTGCATGGATTTTTTGTTTTACATAAGAATCTTCTCTTTTTTAAGGAGATTTGCATCCTAAGTTACAACCTTATGCTTACTTGAAAGCGTATGTCTATTATAAGATCTATCAATTAGGGTATATAAGGTGTTATGTTTTCCCTTCCCTTCTTCATTGGGGGGGGGAGGGGGGGAGGTTTCATTTCTAAATCTCTTGTTTCTTTTTGACGATCCACTTTCTCTAGGTAATGTGGTCCTTGTTTATTGCATGATATCCTTTCTTGTATGGATTTGTTTGTTTTACATAAGGATCTTCTCTTTTTTAGTAGATTTACATCCCAAGTTACAACCTTTTCCTTGCTTTCAAGGCGCATGTCTATACTAAACAAATTATTTTATTTAGGGGTTTAAAGTGTGTTATCCTTCATCAAGAATCCCCTTTTTCACCTAGAAATAGGGAGGATAAAAGAATGCATTATTTCTTTCATTCCCTCTTTATCTTGAAGATGTTATATTTGTTCAATAACTCCTCCTGGAGGTAAATGTCATGTAGCCAACATCTCTTCCTTTTAAGGGTCCCTTTCAACTTGTGGATATCCTTTCATGATTATCTATTTGTTGGTTAAGAGGGGTCTTCACTCTTTGCTAAGGGTACAAGCATATATTGTTGTTTTAAGGATATCTTCTTGTCGTTGGAAGTAGGCATCCTTGATCTATTTCCCTTAGGATACCACCATAGTCCTATGTTTCCATCATAAGGAGGGGTAATATATAATATCTCTTTGTCTATTATGCATCTTTTTTGTTTATTAATCTCTAAGAAGATAAGTTTTTCTTAGGACCGATTGATCTATTTTAAAAAGGGATCATAAACTAGGATTATAAGTAGGACTCAGGAATTGGACATCCTTCTGAGTAGCTATCCTCCTTATCATAAAAAATCATTTAATTATCAACCCAGGGACATGATATTTGAAATGGGCCATCAAGATATATGCACCAAGAATTGACTCAAACCACGCTATTGCTGCAGGAAACAATTTTCTTTGAAAGGAATGCTAGTCTATGGCAGCAGGAAATGAAATGCTTGAGAAATGAATGCAGAATTATTAAATCTTGAAGAATGAAAATATTGAAACTCCAAACCACAATGTTTCAACTATTCTGCCACTTTGGCTATAAGAAGTAACAACTGACTTGCGACTTTGGTTGTAGGAATAGTTTCACACTTAGAATTGAAACAACAAGATGCAGGAATGAAAACTATAGAAATGAATCTATCTAATGTGGATTCCTAACCAAGTGGGCCCCATTAGATGAGTATCCAAAACTCAATTACACAATATTGAATCTCAACACTTAATTATCATTGATTCAAGAACAAAGTACAATTGTATTAATGAAAGCTAGAAAATAACAAAATGTAAACTATATCTTCTAAAAAATAACAACGCCCTCCTTCTTACGTAGGAGTGGGGAAAAATTTAAAAGAAAAACATCTAACAACTAACAGCTCACACCATTAAACAAGAGAAGACTTTATTATACATCTAGATGATGACATGTAACTAGTTGAATGTTTGATAATGTTGAGTTGAAGATGATGCAAGACATTAAATCAGTTAATGGTTTGTATTGTCATTGATGTCAACTTGATATTATCTATACGGTCATATACATAATGCCATAGACTTTAGAGAATTAATGGAACAAATATTATGCTTTCAGCAATGCATAAAATTCAAGTATTCACTAAGTGACAGACAACATCGACGGAGTGCACACCATTGGTAAAGGTAAAAAAAAAGTCAGTGATACCCAACGAGCAGAAGACAGAGTTTCCTGATGAAGAAGAATCACAGGATGCCCGACGAGCTGAAAACAGAGTTGCCCGACAAGAAAAATCCAATAATACCTGACGGACAGAGATCCTGAAGCTAACTAGAGTTACACCGATGGAACTGGCAGTTGTCACCGACGACTAATTGCAGAATTGATCAACAAAACAAAGAGTTCAGAAAATGACAAAATATCTAGCTGGCAGAGCTTAAGGATAGACTTAACTGGTTGTTTTATTTGTTTTATTCGCCCAGAGTTAAGTAATTGATTTAAAGAAGATTTATACAATTGGCAAGAAGATAACTATGAGATAAATCAGGAGTTAAATTCGTAAATCAAATTGGCTGGATTGTTTTTCACGCCAAGAATTAAGAATCAAGAATAAAGGAATATCATGTCTATATAAGAGACAAGCATAATTAATTTCTGTAATCACAAGCAATCACATACACGGAAGGGGAGTGAATAGATAGAGGATGCTGAAGAGAAACTGATGAAGGATAACTTCATACAGTCCTGATCAATCAAGCTGAAGGAGAGCTAAAGAATTCTGCGGACACCGATGAACAGTGAAGCACAACATCATAGATTAGAAAGTGTGGAGCACAAGGAATTGAATTGATACATTGATCAGAGAGGTATTATACTTAAATAGATCTAAAAATATGCAATTCAAGTTGCATTAGAAAAAGGTCATAGTGTTTCAGTTTAACCATTGAAGCATCAAGTCTCTTAATAGAGTAGGACTTAACCGTCTTCTATAATTGAGGTATATCCTAACAAATTGCCAAAATTTTTATCATGAAGATAGCATTGAGTGCCCGATACCAACACGCAGTGTAAGAAGGAGGCTGATGCAGTTAGGTAGCACCAGATATGCCAGATACCTATTGTGCCCATAGAGATTGATCAATATTGGTAGCATATACATGTCAGATATCAAGTGATAGACTCATATTAAAATCCTCTAACAAGGTCACACCTAACAGTGTGTTTGCAACCTTTAACAAGGTTGGATCCTAATAGGGCTCACTTTAGAAGAGTGAAAATTTGGGGTATCGGTCCCAGTGGTTTTTTCCCTTAACAGGGTTTCCATGTTAAAATCCATGTGTTATGTGTGTATGGTTTATTACTTTATTGTTTTACATTTCACATATGCATTTCTGGATTGATTGGTATACTCTGCATATTTACTGAGTATCAGTAAATAAGTTTTACTACTTATTGGTTATCAAGGAGAATAAGGATAGACAAGGTAAACTGACAGATAGTCAAATATTATAAGTATTTCATGGCATGCATCTTGTAGGGACTTAATAATCTGAGGTGTATTGATTGGTGGTTAAAGATTAAAGGATAAATTTTTGAAGCCATTGATTCACCCCCCCTCTAAGTTATTACTAACAATTGGTATTAGAGCTTGTGTGCTTAAAAGGAAGGTTTCAAGACCTAAGTAAAGATCACAAGATGAACAGACAAGATGTACCCAAGTTGAACAAAGACAAATTTGCTTCATGGCAAAGCAGGATAAGACTCCACTTATCAGGTATTGGTAATGATGTTACTCAATACTTAGATACTGAGTATGTGTTGACTAAATGACTATTGATAGTAGATCAATTGAGAGAGAATCATGAGCATAACTGCATGGTTATAGAGCTTTCTTCCTCACTCTTTGATGTTGAATTTGAAGATGTCAAGGATTACAAAACTGTAAAGAAAATGTGGGACAAACTGAAGCTTGTACATGGAGGTGATACAAATGTTCTGAGAGCCAAGGAAAAAAGCCTTAGAGGAAATTTTGATGATCTCAGAATGAAAGAAGGAGAAAACATCACACAGTACAACACAAGAATAAAAGAAGTAGTCAATTCTATACGAGGCATTGGAGGTACACTTGAAGAGAAAACAGTGGTAAGCAAAATCTTAAGAACCTTATTACTTGTATATGCTATTAGAGTTTCTGCTATTCAAGAAATGAGAGTAGTATCAAATAATATAGTTACTCTTGATAGCTTAATTGGTAGACTGATTTCATTTGAGATGAATAAATTTACGATAGTGTATTACCAAGTTTAGAGTCTGCATTTAAGTCTTCTATGAAAATAAGCAAATCCAATCATAGATGCTCATTTAGAAGGGACAGTGAAAGTGAAAGTGAAGAAGAAGATCTAGATGAAATAGAAGCACTTATGGCTAGAAGAATACAGAGAGGCAAAGGTAAATACAAAGGAAAACTACCACTTGTATGCTTTAATTGTAAAGAGATTGGACACTTTGCTGCAAGATGTCCTAACAAAAGAAAATATGATAGAAGCAATGACAGATCTTTTGAGAAGAAATCTAATAGAGGTGATAACAAATATTATAGAGGTTATCAACAATTAGAAAGAAAGGATACTCGAGACTACAAGGATAAAGGCAAGAAGGCTAGCTACCTAGCTTCTTGCAAAGATGAAGATACTGACACTGAACCTGATGATGACATTGACATGGTATTTGTAGCTGTGAAGGATGATATAGATGAAGATGAAAGGTATGAAGAAACTGCACTCATATCTAAGGTTAGTAAGAATGATATCTGGATTATAGATAGTGGCTGCACTCACCATATGACCGGTGACAAAGAAAAGTTTAAAACTTTTGAATATT
>MU226239.1:747697-766774 GCA_018584345.1 Thuja plicata
TAGATAATGAAGAATGGATAAGTGCTATGAATGATGAGATTGAACAGATTGAGAAGAACAAAACATGGTCACTTGTGCCAAGACCAAATGAAAAGAATGTCATCGGTACTAAATGGATATTCAAGAATAAACTGAATGAGAATGGAGAAGTCACAAGGAACAAAGCAAGACTAGTATGCAAGGGGTATACACAAGAGGAAGGTATAGAGTATGGAGAAACCTTTGCACCCGTTGCTAGGCTAGAAGGAGTAAGAATACTACTTGCTTATGCTGCAAACAAAGGATTCAAAGTATATCAAATGGATGTCAAATCAACATTCCTAAATGGAATACTTGAAAAAGAGGTATTCATTGAACAACCAGAAGGGTTTGTAGATCCAGACAAGAGGAACATGGTATGTAGACTTCACAAATCCTTGTATGGATTTAAACAAGCTCCCAGAGCCTGGTATGAATGACTTCATTCCTATCTAATAAGTATTGGATTCATAAGGACTAGTGAAAATAGTAATCTTTATTTGAAAGAAGATACTGATGCTAACACTTTGATTACTAAAATATTTGTTGATGACATCATATTTGGAGGCAATGATATGCTATGCAAGTCATTTGCTGATGAGATGAGCAAAGAGTTTGAGATGTTTATGTTTGGAGAGATCAAGTTCTTTCTTGGTCTACAGATCATTCAACAAAGTGAAGGTATTTTCATTACATAGTCCAAATACATCAAAGAGGTCTTGAAAATATTCAAGATGGAAGATTCCAAGCCTGTTGGAAAACCAATGGCTACTGGATGCAAATTAACAAAGGAAGAAAAGTCAACAGAGGTAAATCAGACTTTGTACAGATCAATGATAGAAAAACTCATGTATGTTGTACACACTAGACCATATATTGCACATCTTGTAGGAATTGTTGCTAGATTTTTGCTAACCCCAGGGAATCACATATGACTGCTGTGAAAAGAATTCTAAGATATCTGAAGAATACTGAGGAATTTGGCTTATGATATAAAAGAGAAGGCAAATTTGAACTAAAAGTATTTACTGACGCTGATTGAGCTGGAAATCTTGATGATCGGAAGAGCACAACTGGAGGATCATTCTTTATGGGTGACAAACTTGTCACATGGATTAGCAAGAAGCAAGGATGCATCTCTTAGTCTACTGTAGAAGCAGAATATGTTGCTGCTACTGCAAACTGCTCAAATATTGCATGGATCAAACAGTTGTTGGAAGGTATGCATATGAGGATCTCAGAACCACTGATTATCTATTGTGATAACACTAGGGCAATAAACATTTCTAAGAATTTAGTCATGCATTCCAAGACAAAACACATTGCAATCAAGTATCATTATTTAAGAGAACAAGTTCAAGAAAAAGTGGTGATACTTGAGTATGTGCAATCAAAAGAACAATTGGCCGATATCTTCACCAAGCCACTGCCCAAGGATACATTTGAGTACCTAAGAAAGAGACTAGGGGTCAAACCCTTGTCTACCAGTCAGTAAAGGACTAAAGGTTGCATCAACCTATATATTATCAGAATATTATTCATGTTGATGCAAGCAAAAAGATGAACTTCAAAGCTACATCTATATACAGAAAGGTATATATCAGAACCGAGCACTAGAGCATATTGTTGTATTGCTGATGGATAAGGGAAATTCAAGGAATATATTATGGATAGTAGAAAATAATTGTTTGACATGAATGTCAGATATTTGTAAAATATTTGTTTGGCATTGCTGTTAAAGGGAGAGAATGTATTCATATTATCACAAGAAATTATTCATTATCAGATTACTCCAAACAGGGAGAGATCATATCCAAAAGGAGAGAATTTGTATGAAGAGATCATATACAAAGGGAGAGTTGTTGACAAGAAAAAGAGACATCAAAGAAGAAGAATAGTCAAAAGAGAGAAATTGACACAAGAAGAGAACACATCACATTAGTACAAGAAACATAGAAAGCTGCAAGAATCAAATCTAAGCTAACACAGAGCTTACCGGCGGTCAGACATTTTTATCGGTTATCAAAACAAAGTGTTTGGTAATTTGATGAATCTCAACAATTGTATTTCATATTGTATTAGAAATAGTATAGTATGATAATATAGTATGTTGCCATCAATGCCAAAGGGAGAGATTGATGACATGTAACTGACTGAATGTTTGATAATGTTAAGTTGAAGATGATGCAAGACATTAAATCAGTTAATAGTTTTTATTGTCATTGATGTCAACTTGATATCATCTGTATGGTCATGTACATAATGCCATAGACTTCAAAGAATCAATGGAACAAAGATTATGCTTTCAGCAATGCATAAAAGTCAAGTATTCACTAAGTGATAGACAACACCGACGGAGTGCACACCATCGGTAAAGGCAAAGAAAAAGTCACAGTGATACTCAACGAGTAGAAGACAGAGTTGCCCAATGAAGCAGAATCACAGCATGCCCAATGAGCTGAAAATAGAGTTTCCCGACGAGCAAAATCCAATGATACCCGACGAACGGAGATCCTGAAGCTAACTAGAGTTACACCGATGGAACTGGCAGTTGTCACCGATGACTAACTACAGAATTGACTGACAGAACAAAGAGTTTAGAAAATGACAAAATATCTAGCTGGTAGAGCTTAAGGATAGACTTAGCCAGTTGTTTTATTCACCCAGAGTTAAGTAATTGATTTAAAGAAGATTTATATAGTTGGAAAGAAGATAACTATGAAATAAATCAGGAGTTAAAGCCGTAAATCAGATTGGCTAGATTGTTTTTCACTCCAAGAATCAAGAATCAAGAATAAAGGAATATCATGTCTATATAAGAGATGAGCATAATTCATTTCCATAATCACAAGCAATCACATACATAGAAGGGGAGTGAATAGAAAGAGGATGCTAAAGAGAAACTGATGAAGGATAACTTCATATAGTCTAGATCAATCAAGCTGAAGGAGAGCTAAAGAATTCTGTGAACATTGACAAATAGTGAAGCACAACATCATAGAGCAGAAAGTGTGGAGCGCAATGAATTGAATTGATACATTGATCAGAGAGGTATTGTACTAAAAATCTTCAATTCAAGTTGCATTAGAAACAGGTCACAGTGTTTCAATTTAACCATTGAAGCATCAAGTCTCTTAATAGAGAATGACTTAACCGTCTTCTATAATTGAGGTATATCCTAACAGATTGCCAAAATTTTTATCATGAAGATAGCATTGAGTGCCCGATACCGACACAGTCTAAGAAGGAGGCTGATGCAGTTAGGTAGCACCAAATATGCCAGATACCTATTGTGCCCATAGAGGTTGATCAATATTGGTAGCATATACATGCCAGATATCAAGTGAGAGACTTATATTAAAATCCTCTAACAAGGTCACACCTAACAGTGTGTTTGTAACCTTTAACAGGGTTGGCTCCTAATAGGGCTCACTTCAGAAGAGTGAAAATTTGGGGTACCAATCCCAGTGGTTTTTTCCCTTAACAGGGTTTCCACATTAAAATCCATGTGTTATCTGTGTATGGTTTATTAATCAATTGTTTTACATTTCACATATGAATTTCTAGATTGATTGGTATACTCTACATATTTACTAAGTATCGGTAAATAAGTTTTACTACTTATCAGTTATCAAGGAGAATAAGGACAGACAAGGTAAACTGACAGACAATCAAATATTATAAGTATTTCATGGCATGCATCTTATAGGGACTTAATAATCTGAGGTGTATTGATTGATGGTTAAAGATTAAAGGATAAATTTTTGAAGTATTCACCCCCCCTCTCATTTATTACTAACACTAGAAAGCAGGAAAGAGATATCCAGAATAGTAGGAAAGGAACTGTCATAACATGAAAGAAGAATAGATCTAGCCTCTCACTATTTCCTAGATCTTTGAAAGAACATGATAACTTCTTGACCTAATAATCTTTAAGCTACTGCCACCTTCACCTTTTCACAACTGTAACATGATTTGCATTAACTCCTTCATAGATTGGCTCACTGCAGGACCATGTCTAATTGTGCAGTGCACAGGCACATTTACCTGGTCATGTTTCTTTACTTATCACGATCTGCACCAAGGTGTTAGAATACAAACATCCAAGATAAAATCAACCAAATGCACATGCATACATTTTCATTCAAACAACTATTTACTTATAAAACATAACCACACAATTATGATATTTAATATAGCATTTATGGATAGGTATGCATGTCAAAGTCTTAAAAATATATCAGACGTCTTCTTGGTTGCATGCCACTTAACATCATAAAGATAGCATATTAGTTTGGAGAAAAGTATAATGAAACTAGGAAACAAGACATGGCAAAAATATCCTTAGGACTAAAAAGATGACATAAGTATGCCTTATCATTTCCCCCTATGAAAGCTAGTGTCAGTCCTCAAGCACTGCACATTGTGAATCTGGGTGAGCATTCTAAAATCCCATATGGTTGTTTCACCTCCACTAGTGCTACCTCAGTGCTAATATAAACCATTTGTGCACTCAATCTTGATCCTTTGACTAGTCTCCCACTGATCATTTACTTCATTGTCTACGCAACTATATAACAACCACATGAGAAGGGGTGACTGGAAGGTAAGAGGAAGCCATTATTATTGCTTGATCTATCTGCCTAAGTGAATATACCAGTGATACCTCTGCATGGAAGCCATGAAATTGATTAGGTTATGTGGTTCAACATTTCTTAGTGTCATTGTCAATCTACCCCATCTCTCCATAAAGCCTTTTGACGCTCTTTGCCCCTCATGGTAGGGAAGTTCTTCAATATTTTTATAAAATTGTTTCATGCGACCTAATAATTTCTCTTTGTATTATGGTTTATGAAACCCATAGGATCTCTCTAGCCAACCATAATACATTTGTTTGGGTTTACCATTTTTAGGTCACAGGGGCATCTTAAGTGCTTGTTCTTTTTCCCTTTATTTCCTTAACTGATCTCCATAGTTGATTTCATTTCTTGCCCATGATATCAGGGATGGAAAATGCACATGTCCAATAAATAGTAATGGATTCCAATTAGTAACAGAAGGAACAACATGGTAATGTAAGTACAATTCACATAGCAGATTCCTGATAGAATCAAGTGCCCCCTCATAAGAAACCACAAATTCTTGTGGTGAGGCTATGTTTGGGTTGAGGCCTCTGATAGTTTTCATCAGTTTAAACATAAGAAAATGTTCCTCTAAACATAGTGCATATACCCTTGGGGGTGTTCTTTATTCCATTATCTAGGGAATCAACTCTACCACTGAATCTAATCTAAATTTCACATCTTGTACTTCCTACTCTTTTTTTTTTATCTATTTCTTTCTTTAACTCATTCCTTTCTATCTTCCACATAGATTTTTCATATTGCATATGTTTATAAAAATCTAGAGATAGGGAATGTAGTGTTACCTTTTCATTATCTGTTTGTCCTGTTCCTAGGCCCTACCCATCATGTTTTTCTGCTGGGTCATGTGTAGACAAAGGCTTCCATAATATCATCTGTAATGAGTCGCTATGGTCTATTAACTTCTCAGCTGTAGAAACCAAAATATTTTCTCCTTGGCTTTCTTCTTGAAGCAGGGGCTGATCCTCCCCTTCCCTTTTCTGATTTATGTCTTCTTCAAACAATGTAGTTGCAGGATCCTTTTCCCCATGTCCTGGAGTGGGTTGTCAAATTTTACTTGGGGTTCATCGGTCAGAGGTTCCTGTTTAGAATTTTCTGGAACATCTTCCTACATGGCATTGGGATTGGTATCAGGTGTTACTACCCCTCACATATGAAGTCAACCACTTCTTCTCAGAGGAGTCCTTGCAGTGGCTATAGGTCACTACTTGGGAACACTTTTCTTCTTTGAAGAAGTGAATGCAAGAAATTGAAGAGTAGGAGGAGTGCTCTTGAAAGTAACAATCGCGAGAGAAGGAGAAATATTATCATTGAGTTTCCTCCTTTTGGAACCTGTAGGGTTGGAATCCGAAGTGATTAATACCTCTTTCTCAAATATTTCTTTTGCTATTTTTCCTTCCCCTTTATCTTTTTGTTGGTTGTCCTGGACGACTGCAAGATCCTGTGAAGTTGTAGGAGTATCATGCTCACTTATTTAAACACTATGGTTCAAACTTCCCGATGCACTAGTTTCTTGTTTTTCTTCCTCATGGGAAGGGTTGGAAGTAGAGGGCTCCTGGATTGGAGATGAAGTTTCTGCTGGAACATTTTCATGTTCCTCATGAACCCTCTGCTCGGATGTTGCACCATTTAACCACACTTCTCATGCCAAAATAAATTCCTCCCAGTTCATGGGAGATGAATCTCTTAAATATTTTTCTACCAAAAGTTTAATTAACCCTTGGTAGGTGACAACATTTTGTCATCCTTTCTTAACCTCCTCTGAATTCATATTTAGAATGGAATAAAGAAAATTTGGAACATTCATAGTTTGACCATGTCATAAATGATTGAGAAATTTGAAATGCACTACATGTAAGAATGAAAAATGTCCTTCATAGGTCAAATACCCAATGACATGTACCACAAGTTGTGGATATAAATTAGGCAGGGACAATCTTTGGCTCCTTTCTTGTTCGCCTCAAGTGCAGGGTCTGTTGGAATGGTGAGCTCAGCCCATGCTGACCATGCATCATGACCATGAGGAAATGCTTCACCAATAGCAGGAAGCCCTAAAACTTCAGAACTTGTTTCCTTTGTAGTGTCCACTCTCAGGCCCTTTACTTGGGCTTCACCATTATTCAAATTTCTGATAAATTCCAGTGTTATTTCCTCATCATACTCATTCAATCAAAGAAAATATGTCAGCCACCCAACATTGTTAAATGTATGAACACTCATTAGGTCTTGCAACAAGGACAAGTGGTTGAATGGTTCATGCCATATAGGCAGACCTCCCATTTTTTAAATTCACAACTATGACAATGTTGACTATTTATAAAACATACCACCCTCTGAATTTTGCTCTGATAGATACCAGTCATTTTGAATTTGCCCTTGACTAATGCTTAGAAATTTGTGTGATAGGCAAATTCACAAAGTTCTTTGGCATGAGATTTCAAAATTTTGGTAGAGCTGGGGTTTGTTTTGAAATAAATTGTAAAACAAGGCTTTAAAACAAGGATGGCAAGGAAAACTTCTCATGTGGGGATTTTCACATCAAATATCAAGAATGGATGCGGAAGAGTGATGAGAAAAGACAATGGTTCAAATAATAATGGAAGAGAAAAGAAAGAATAAAATCCTCACCCCCTATGAAAAAGGTGACAGGTGTCCTCACATGCTTGAGAAAAGGACTGCGATGTTGGAATGATTGTTATATATTAAATACAAATTAATTGTGATGATGTAATAATAAGTAATATTATTGAATAATAATAAATGTGTATGCGTACATGGATGAGATTTACCATTGAATGCTCAAATTTGGAAGATTTGCTCACATATGTCGAGAAAGGTAGATCTTTTGAAGTAATGATGAGGTGGAAAGATGAGTGACATGGAATAGATAGGAGGTGAGGTGGAATTGAATGGACTTATTACAGAAAGGAGTGGTTTCCTTGGAAAAAGGAAATTTTATTATGAACTGTATGATGAAAGAGGGATTAGAGAGAACAGAGTGGAAGAGTATTTCATTCGGCTATAGAAAATACTTCAGTTGCAACAGAACTTTCAAATTGGCACAGGAACTTGGCCTTGGTGACTGTTTTATGGTACATACAAAGTCTATGTCCATTGACTAGTAGCTTGAAGTGCAAAAGGTCGATTATGGATAGATAAATTGCGCCATCGTCATAGACTTTTTCTATTTTATAAGGCCCGAGCCAACGATCTTACCTTGTGTTTCTTAGAATCATGAATCATAGAGTAGAGCCCACTTACCAGGAGAAAATACTTTGCTCTGTATGTGACAATCATGTTATTTCTTCTACTATAACAAGACTATCTATGTTTGGTGTAGTGTCATTGTATGCATCTCATCTAGAGTATCGAGTTGCGGGAGCCATTCCTGCTAGGCTACAGGAAGATCCACATTTAGCTCCAATGTTGTGTGTAATTTTTTGTGCTCAAACTCTATAGGCATCATGGAAGACTTACCATACACCAATTCAAAAGGTGTGAATCCCATCATTGTTTTCCAGGTGGTCTTGTATGCCCAAACAACTTCCTCAAGCCTGCTGCTCCAATCATTCCTGTGTATCTAAACTATTTTGGTCAAGATGGCCTCAATTTCTCTATTGGTGATCTCTGCTTGGCCATTATCATGGGGGTGGAATAGGCTAGACTTTTTGCGATGAATGTTATACTCATTCATCAATGTTGTGATCATATTTGATGTGAATTATGCCTCTTGATCGGTGACCAGCTCCCTTGACAAACCATATCTTGTAAAAATATCCTCATATAGGAATTCAAAAAACTTATTGTACCTTGCATGTTTCATTACTCAGACCTCCACCCACTTAGTCACATAATCTATGCAAACTAGGATGTAGGAATTATCATTCAATGGAGGGTTGATCAGTCCCACAAAATCTAATCCCCATTTGTCAAATGGAGTAACTACCACTTGAGGAAAGAGAGGAATTTCATCATACTTTTTAGGGTGGTTCATCCTTTGACATCTATCACACTTTCTAGCATAGTTTGTTTCGTCTTTGTGTAAGGTTGGCCAATAGTAACCAGTGGTTAAGACTTTAATTGTTTTTATTTTTGCTATAAATTAGCCTCCACATGGCTCATCATGGTAGGCATGAAGGATATCATAGGTCTCATCCTCCCTCACACATCTTCTCATTATCTGATCATGTCAGAATAAAATAGGCAGTTGGTAATCCAAGAGAAATTGAAAGTTTTCTCTATGAGAAGCCTCTTTTCTTTGGATGAGAAGTGTGGAGGTACCTTGTTAGAGGCTAAGTAATTGTCAATGTCAACATACCAAAGTGTATTGGCTGAGATGGAAAACAAGTGATCATTATGAAAACTTTCATCAATGACTTGAGAATCATCAGCATGCTACAACCGTGATAGGAAATCAACAACTACATTAGCTCGCTCTATTTTATCAACTATTATGATATCAAACTCTTGGAGTAGTAGAAGCCATCTGGATAACCTCCATGTGATAGCACATTTTTTAGTCAAATACTTAATTGTTGCATGGTTTGTGTGCATGTAAATCTGGTATCCTATAATGTAGTGGCAAAACTTGTTGAGGGCATAAATGACAACCAGGAGTTCCTTCTCTGTGACTATGTAATTCAGCTCAGGTCCATGCAAATTTTTGTTGATAAACTAGATTTCATGCTCAAAAACATCCTCTTTCTACCCCAAAATAGCTCCCACAACATAATTAGAAGCATTAGTGTGAATATGAAATGGCAATGACCAATTGGGTCCCCTTAGAATAGGTGCCTAAGTAGGAACAAACTTAAGCTTCAGGAAGGAATCATCACAACCAGTGTTCCATAGAAACTTAGAATCCTTTATAAGCATAGAATACATTTGGCTAGTCATTTTACTGAAGTCTTTGATAAATCTTCTATAGTAACCAGCATGTCCTAAGAAACTTATGACATCCTTTTGTTTGGTTGGTGTGGGAAGGTTCATGATGACCTCTATCTTAGCAGGATCAACTTGAATACCAACAATAGAGATATAACATCTCAGCACTACCCCCTCTTGCATCATCATAAAGAATTTCTCACTGTTCAGGGACAAATTATGTTTCTCACATCTGTGAAGAACTTTGCCAAGGTTAGACAATGCTTCCTCATAGGTTTCTCCATATGTAGTGAAATCGTCCATGTAGATTTCCATACAGTCATTAGAAATATTAGAAAAGATACTAATGACTACCCTTTGAAAGGTTGTTGGAGCATGAAAAGAGCCAAAGGGTAAGATTGAGTAGGAAAAATCATGATATGGTTATACCCACTGTACCCATCGAGGAATGAAAAATACTTTTTTCCTGCTAAGGAGTCTAACACTTGATCTATGAATGGAAGAGGGAAGTGGTCATTTTTGGTGGCATTATTGAGCTCCCTGTAATCGACACATACCCTCCACTTGCCTTCTTTCTTGGGGAATATAACTAAAGGAGAGACCCATTGACTATCTGAGATGGGGTAGATAAAACTAGCACTAAACAATTTTGTAACTTATTTTTTACTATATCCCTTAATGTAGGATTAACAAGTCTTTGAAATTTCACAATATGGGCTTTGTCCTCTTTGAGATATATCCTATGAGTACACAACTTAGGATATAGGCCTTTCATGTGCCCATAATCCCATGCAAATTTTGTGGTATGATCTTTTAATAGCTTAGCTAAGGAGGTTTGCTACTATAGGTTAAGATGACTATTGATATTCAAGCAACGTCTTGGAGAGACTTCTAATTGCTTGGTTAGCTCTACCAAAGAAGCATCTATAAATGATGGTACCTGAATTTCATGCGAAATAAATTGATGGTAGAGTTTTTTAGCTACATAAGATGGAGACAACTCGCATTCAGGATACAAAGACTGCAGGGAGAAGTGATGGGGAGATGAACAATCTATAGCAGGTGAGCTTAGTCCATACTAATTTTTTAGAATGTTGGTGATCACGGTATCTTTTAATTGCAGATATAGGAAAGGGTATGTTTTTAACATCATTAAATGGTCTACTAAATTAACTACCTTAGCTTCTTCCCCTACGTCTAGCTAGATTGGTACAGTCAACTTCATTTGTGGTTGGGCGGGTGGATATAAGGCTAACATCTTAGTATGATGAATATCAGAGATAGTCATATCTCCGGAGTGACAACCTATACAAGAATCAACAGTGGCTAACTAGGGTCTTACTAGAATGATTGGATATCCCCCCCAATATGGCTTTTAGGGATAGTATCATGAATTCAACAGGGTATGACTAGGACTCTAAGGTGACAACTATATCTTCTACCATCCCATCAGGCTTAACCATAGAAATGTCTACGAGCTACAAGATAGTAGGTGTATTCTTGAGTTTGGTAATGTTCATTTGTTGCATAATATCTTTGGTCATAACATTTATAGCTTCTTGTAGGTCTATCAAATCATTCTTGATGGTTGTCCCGTTAATTGTAATCCCACAACGACACTACCAGGGTTTGAATATTTTGGAACAACCACCTTGCCAAGCATGATGTCTGCAAGTTTTCTGAACACATGTACTGTCTGGGGGTCCTTTCTTTTTTAGATATGTTTCTTGAAACATGCTTCTTTGATAGCCTTTCCATAGGTTGGTACATCCTTAATAGCTTGAAATAATAGAATTTGAACACTAATGTTTTTGAGCTGATCAAGTATGTTGCATGCGTCATCTTTAGAAGGCTTAGGATTTCTAGCTTGTAACCTTTGTGGGAAAGGAGGAGATGGTTTCTAGGATATATCACGCGGTGTGGCTGTTCCTACTAGATAAGTAAGGGATTCATCTAGATGGTTTAGTTCTTCTGAGGATACATCCATTATAACAAGAGGAGTTGGATCAAGTAGTGTGGTACCTGACCGCAAACGGATATAATTTATATTTATAGAATAGGTAGGGTATTGGGTAGGATCTATTACATAGACATTTTGTTTCTAGGGTGGAGGCCTATTATTTGGATTTGGTTGAGGTTGGGCAAGAATTTGAGTAGGTCATGGAGGTGTAGCAGTGGTAGCATGAGGTGACAAAAGTGCTTGCTGCTATGGTTGAGGAGGTGGCTACAAGAATCCTTGTGGCTAGTTTGGCTATTGCTGACCTCCTTTCTATTGTTGACTCTACTTCTAATTACCCTGTGGTGGTTGTTTCCAATTCCCTTGGGGATTTTTCCATTGCGGATTGGGGTAATTTGGCCACTAAGGTTGAGGATTATTCCAAGGAGGGTACTGATTATTCATAGAAGGTTTCCATTGATTACTATAAAATAGACCAACAAATGTAAGAGGATCTCGAGGCATACCTTGTCATTGGGCCCATGGTCTGCATTGAGCAACGAATAATACTTGGTCACCTTCTCCCTCAACTTGCTTGAAATCAGTGGGAAACTAGGTAGCCTCCAGATTAGCCACTAGCTTACACCGACAATCTTTCTTCTTCTGTCTACAATGGGGGAAAAATTCTACCAGAATAGCTTCTGCCTCATCATGATTCTTCTTCATCTGCATTGTATTGAGTTGTGTGGCCATGTTATTGATGATATCTTGCTTGAAGTCAGATAGTAGATGAGTTATTTATGTCTGTAAGGCTCCAACACCATTTGTTTTTCCTGCAGTGGCTCTATATCTGCGACCTTTCTTAGCACCATCTTTGGATTAATTGAGGTAGATTTTATTGATATCATCCTATGTATATTGGGTGATATCTCCTCTTTCCATTAGGTCCAATTCTTATGTGCAACCTTCATTAATACCCCATAGGAAGAGTAACTTTTGGGACTCCTGGTTGAGTTGATGTTGAGTGTTTTTCTATAGATTGAACAAAAATCTTGACACATAATCTTCCAGGTTCTCATCCTCTTTCCGTGTCAGCTTAAAAAAGTCATCCCCCTCATATCATTTCCTCTACAGTACTCCTTATACTTAGTTAAGAAAGCACTCTTCATTTCATTCCAATCATGGACAACATCCTGACCTAAGCCCATGAACCACCTCAAAGAAGCTCCTTCAGAGTTTCAGGATACAATTTAGCCTATGGGGATCTATGGTGTATTCATAATTATGAAAAAGGATATCAAACTTGAATAGAAAGGTATCTGGGTCCTCTGTCATGAGTCCATAAAATTTGGAGAGGGCCGAAGATGGAATATTCTTGAGATTATTATTGTCGCGCTGATGAGTGATTGGAAATGGAAAAGTAGGAGAATTTTTCATCCTGGGTGGACCTTGAGGTTGATTCTAAGGATGGTAGATGACTAAAGGCAATGGATTTTTGTCTTCTTGATGCTCAGGTTATTGAATTCTCAAATTGGCCAAGGCTTTAGCAAAAGGATTAAACTCAGGTGGTTCTTTAGCAAGGTAAAAGCCTAGTGGTTAACCTTTTGAATTTGATGGTGATGATGATGAAAAATGAAGGTCTACAATGGAATTAACAAACTAAACCTCTTCTTCTTCTTCTTCTGGCACACATATTTCTCCTAATTGGTTATCAGGGTAATTTAGCAAGTACTTTCCTAGAGCGTCTCTTCTTCTTCTATGCATATAGATGGAATGAAGTTTTGTGGTATTTGGTTGGGAAATTTTTGGAGGTGAATTCTACTTTACTCAAACAAGAGAATGAAAGTGTAAACTAAATAAAATTCTACAAAAGGTTGAGTTAACATTCGACTCGGCACCATCCCTGACAACGGTGCCAAAAATGATCAGTTTTAGAAAGGGATCATAAAATAGGCTTATCACCACGACTCAGGGATTGGACATCCTTTCGAGAAGCTATCCTCCTTATCATAAAAATTCATTTAATTATCAACCCAGGGAGGTGATACTTGAAATGGGCCAACAAGATATATGCACCAAGAATTGACTCACACCATGCTATTGCTGCAAGAAACAAATTGCTTTGAAAGGAAAGCTAGTCTATGGATGCAGGAAATAAAATTCTTGACAAATGAATGCATAATTATTAAAACTTGAAGAATGAAAATATTGAAACTACAAACCATAATGTTTCAACTGTTCTGCCACTTTGGCTATAAGAAGCAACAACTGACCTGCGACTTTGGTTGTAGGAACCATTTCACACTTAGAATTGAAACAACAAGATGTAGGAATGAAAACTATAGAAATGAATCTACCTAATGTGGATTCCTCAAAAAGTGTCCCCCTTGGATGAGTATCCAAAACTCAATTACACAATATTGGCTCTCAACACTTCATTATCATTGATTCAAGAACAAAGTACAATTGTATTCACGAAAGCTAGAAAATAATAGAATGTAAACTATATCTTCTGAAAACTAACAATGCCCTCCTTCTCACGTAGGAGTGGGGATTTATTTAAAGGAAAAACATCTAATAGCTAACTTATCACACCATAAAACATGTGGAGACTTTATTATACATCTAGAAAGTAGGAAAGAGATATCCAGAATAGTAGGAAAGGAATTGTCGCAACTAGAAAGAAGAATAGATCTAACCTCTCACTATTTCCTAGATCTTCGAAAGAACATGATAAATTCTTGACCTAATCCTCATTAAGCTGCTGCCACCTTCACCTTCTTGCAACTATAACATGAGTTTCATTAACTCCTTCACCGATTGGCTCGCTGTAGGACCGGGTCTGATTGTCCAATGCACGGGCACATTTACCTAGTCGTGTTTCTTTACTTATCATGATTTGCACCAAGGTGTTAGAACACAAACATCCAAGATAAAATCAACCAAACACACATGCATACATTTTCACCAAAACAACTATTTACTTATAAAACATAACCACCTAATTATCATATTTAATATAGCTTTTATGGATAAGTATGCATGTCAAAGTCTTAAAAACATATCAGATGTCTTCATGGCTGCATGCCACTTAATATCATAAAGATAAAATATTAGTTTGGAGCAAAGTATAATGAGACTAGGAAACAAGACATGGAAAAAACCATCCTCGAGATTAAAAATATGGCATAAATATGCCTTATCATTGATCCCATTTTATTGATCCCTAGGGAGACAATGCTTTTGTTAGGACTGATCACTTTTGGATCCCTAAGAAGAAAATAATTTTCTTAGCAGTAATCTTGTTTATGATCCCTAAAGAGATAATGATTTTGATTTCCTTAGGACTAATCACCTTTTTGGATCCCTATGGAGACAATTCTTTCCATAGGACTAATCCCTTAAGCCACCCTTGAGTGAAAAGTTTTTCAAGCCGCCCCTAAGCACAAAATTTTTCAAGCCGTCATCGTGCACACAAATTTTCAATTCTCATTCCCTGTTTCTATTGATCATGCAAAATAACTAAGAGGGGGGTGAATCAATTATTCCAAAACATTGTATAAAATTTTTACTGATCTGGGATACACATAAACCATTCAAATAATTTAGATTGATAAAAGCATGAAAGAATAAGAATAATCAACACCATAACACCATATATAATGTAGAAACCCAAGATGGGAAAAAACCATGGAGAAGCTAATTCTCATGAAATTAAACAAAGGTTAAGGTGGTTTTCACAAGGGCTCACTATTGTTTGGCTCACTATTGATTTGCTTACTACTATTTGGCTCACTTCTAGTCAAGCTAACTAGCATGATACACGATATATAATATAAAATATTATCTTATAGACAAGAGGTGAAATGAATAAATCACATCTACCAATGTATAAAATAGTTCTAGTTGACAACACATAAATCACCATCAATAATAGATCTGGTACGTATCTTTTGCCAGTACACAACAAATTTCTACAACATAGTATGTAAAGCCTTCTCTTGATACCACTGTAATACTTTTCATAACTCCCTTCTTTTTACACACCATTGCCAAAAATTCACAAAAATAAACTCGCGCTATATCACCTTATGTTCTTCCTTGCTCACACAAACACACCTCAGATACAATAATTTCTCTATTTATATATACATATTATAAGATAACTACATATGTCGTCCAAGCTACAAAATATGTCAGCTTCAATATAAAAGATAATATAATTTTATTTAACATGCTACCGCTAAACCTAAATATAGGTCATACACAAGAAATCTTCATACCATGTTACTACATGACCTAAAAGATATGTCACCCTTAATATATGCATGTTACATCCACATAATTACCAAATATAGGTAAATCTTGGAACCAACAGAATACCACAACCAAGTCCATGACTTGACCAAATTTTTTTGAACCAACCTATAGATGAAACTCGGTAGAATCTATCCAAAAATAAAATACAACTATTTTACCAAAATCATCTGATGAACTGCAAGAATGTTCAGGGAGAAAGGATACTCAAAAGAACTCTAAAACTTATTAGTCAACAAGTGCCATCCAAAACTTCATGCTTTAGCAACCACCAAAACATACAGATGTACCAAAGAGATGAATTACAAGAATAGGAACAAGCACACCTGACAATATAACCAAAAATCGCACATACAAAATCTATTTTACAAATAACCAAAACACTAATATCTAACCAACAACCAACATGCATCCAACTAAAACTACCAACAACCAACCAACATAGATATGAAACCAATATAAAGGTTTTGACATCAATGAAAATAATTCTAGAATATTCTTAATATGTTTAACACTTTCTTTGGGATGAGTGGAAGTAACACAACACAACTTACTAGCCTTTCCTTCTCCCTCTCTTCTTCTCCCATGAATCACCTAAAATAACACAACTTGCTAGACAGTTGGATCCATGGTCACTCTCTCTTCTTTCCATGCTCTCATAACTATTCTAGTGGGTTAGATCATGAAGTTATGTTTGTCTTTGGTGATGCCCTTTCCCTTTCTACATGGTTATTTATTCTCTTGCAATAGCTTTTCAATCATGATACTAGTAGTTGAGACATTACTCATTGAGGTCTCTTCAACTAGTTAACTTGGTACCTTATTAAGATCTAGGCTTTTGTTTTGTTTTATATGTCCTTGTTTATTGATGTGCAAGATAAGATCCTTTATTTGGGGGCTAGTGACCTTAAAATTAGTGATGTCTTATCTCTTTGTTGTTCATCCATGATCATCTCTCTCTCATTTATTTTTCTTTCTCTTCTCTCTCATTTCCTTTACCACGAGCATGAGGTTGCCTCATATTCCCACTAAAGTGGGGGATAAATGTACCATCCTAAATTGTAAGTAGGTAATCAATGCATAATTTAAGGACTATTTTGCACCAACCTTAGCGTATTTTTATGACAAGATTGCATATGACACTTAATGGACAACCAAATTCAAATATGAGCCCTTTTTGCATTTAATATTGTTTAAAATCAAGGTTACACTTATTTATAAGTGTTATCCTCTATTTTTCCTCTACTTAAACAATTAATTTAATCTCCTAGGCCTTATCCTACCATTTGTGGCCTTTATACTCTCTCCCAGCCTTAGATCTGGTTGTGCCTTGAAATACCACATCCTCTCATTGATCAGGACCCATTGTCCTAATTTGGGCTCTAATTGGGTGGTAACAAACATTTTAAATGTTATGTTCCTTGACATTTGTGCCCAAATTCAAATTGGGTCCTTGTCTTAGTGATTTAGTGAAGGATTTTGATTTATAGTCGGCCTGCTTAAGCTTTAACCTCTAAAATATTGTTAGAGGTATATAGACACCCTATCTCTCCTTATTTTGGTTTCTATGATTATATTAGAAAGAATCCAACATTTTTATGAAACATTTGCTATAAAAAAATCACAATTGAGGTAAAGTAATCAAGTATTCAAGCTATCAAATTCAAGGTGACAAATCAAGTCTAAGATCCATCAAGTCCAAGCATCTATCATTCTTCTCAATCATTAAAGGTTTTATTATCTATATATCTATCTTCTTTCCCCCACTGGAGGCTAAGAAAAAGGTTTTTCTATCGAGGAATGAGATACACATTCATCCACATCCATTCAAGTCTTCTATATTCTCAATCACACATTGTGGTGAATTACAACATCCATTTCATAAGGTTTTGTCTTTCATGATTTCCTTTTGGGTTTTTGTGTTAATTCAAATCTATTTCATCAACATGCTTGATTACAATCAAATAAGAATTTGCATTGCTAAGGTATGAATTACTTCATTTATTAGATCTAGCCTCTGCTACATGACAACACACTTTCCTTTATTTCATTTCATTTCAAGGTCAATTCCAAAAAATGGGTTTGACTAAGGAAAATCCATTTATCCAACCTTATTACCCATTTTCTATGTGCAAGAATAGGTTAAAGAGTTTCTCTTAGAAATCTAGGAAGATCAAGACCTAGCAGTGCATCCCTAAAAGTTTGAGGTTAAAAACCCAGGGAACATAACATTTCAAACATTTTGTTCCTGGGTAAAAAATGTTTCAAACATTTTATACCTTCCATATGCATCCTAGATTTGTTCAGAACACATGTTACAACTTCAAGATATCAGATCTGTAGTTATAGGTATTTCTGAGATCCCATCTACTTGAAAATTAGGTTTTAATCATCAAGCCTCCTATTTGATATAGGTACACTTAACATCATTCTTAATTTTAATTTTCAAACTCTAATTAGTCACATTTCATCTACATAGTGAAGGATAATTGTCCCAGTCAGTGCTTGGAACCCTACTGAGCCTATTGGGACATCTTCATTTTAATTGTGCAATTTGAAACCTGGTGAAGTAATCTATCCTCTTGCATTCCTTCCCATTTCATATTGTACAACACATTTAATATTGTTGACTTATTCTAAGTTTATTACACGGTTTTGAATAAATGGGCTAAGCATGAAAGCTAGCAAGAGGAGAGTAAGAAATCTAATACATGAAAGAATCAATATACAACAAATAACTTAGTTGCACCTATTCAAGGGCCTTTGAGGGTTCAACTTCCCTTTCCTAGGTCCAGGAGGGTGGTTTGGAGCCCGCCAGAGCTGGGGTGGATAAAAATAAATTTTGATGTTGCTTCAAAAGGGGACCCATTGTTAGTAATAACTAATGGGGGGGAGTGAATTAGTGGCCTCAAAAATTTATCCTTCAAACATTAACCACCAGTCAAATAAACCTCAGATTATTAAGTCCCTACAAGATGCATGCCATGAAATACTTATAATGAATAACTGTCTGTCAGTTTTCCTTGTCTATCCTTATTCTCCTTGATTACCGATAAGTAGTATAACGATTTACCAAAACTCAGTAAACAAGTAGAGTATACCGATCAATCTAGTGTTAACTATGTCAGATAGAAAATAATAAAGAAATGAAACATACACACATAACACATGAATTTTTAACGTGGAAACCCTGTTAAGGGAAAAACCACTGGGACCGGTACCCCAAATTTTCACTCTTCTGAAGTGAGCCCTGTTAGGAGCCAACCTTGTTAAAGGTTA
>MU226239.1:766862-802619 GCA_018584345.1 Thuja plicata
GTCAATAGGTATCGGGAAAATCCAATGCTACTTTCATGAATCAACCTTTTTGGCACTCCTTGGGATGTACCTCAATATATAGAAGACTGTTAAGTCCTGCTCTGGTAAGAGACTTGATGCTTCAATGGTTAAACTGAAACACTGTGAAATGTTTCTAATGCAACTTTGAATTGTAAATTTTTAGATCTATTTAAGTACATTACCTCTCTGATCAATGTATCAATTCAATTCTTTGTGCTCCACACTTTCTGCTCTGTGATGTTGTGCTTCACTGTTCATCGGTGTCTGCAAAATTCTTTAGCTCTCCTTCAGCTTGATTGATCAAGACTGTATGAAGTTCTTCTTCATCAGTTTCTCTTCAGCATCCTCTTTTCATTCACTCCCCTTAATCCCCTTTTCATGAATTTGATGTGATAAAAATGAATTAAGCTTGTCTCTTATATAGACATGATATTAATTGTTTCTTGATTCTTGATTCTTGATTCTTGGCATGAAAAACAATCCAGCCAATTTGATTTAAAGCATAACTCCTAATTTATCTCATAGTTATCTTCTTGCCAACTGTACAAATCTTCTTTAAATCAATTACTTAACTTTGGTTGAATAAAACAAAGAAAACAACCAGTTAAGTCTATCTTTTAGCTCTTGCTAGCTAGATATTTTTTCATTTTCTAAACTCTTTGTTCTGTCAATCAATTCTTTAGTTAGTTGTCAGTAACAATTGATAGTTCCATTGGCATGACTTTAGTTAGCTTCAAGATCTCCATCCGTCTGGCATCATTAGATTTTTACTCGTCGGGCAACTCTATTTTCAGCTCGTCGGGCATCCATGGTTTTGCTTCATCGGGCAACACTGTCTTCTGCTCGTTAGGTATCATTGTGACTTTTCTTCTTTGGCTTTACCGATGGTGTGCACTCCATCGGTGTTGTCTGTCACTTAGTGAATACTTGACTTTTATGCATTGCTGAGAGCATAACCTTTGTTCTATTGATTCTCTGAAGTCTTTTGGCATTATGTACATGATCGTATAGATGATATCAAGTTGACTTCAATGACAATACAAACCATTAACTAATTTAATACTTTGCATTTATCTTCAACTTAACATTATCAAACATTTAATTAGTTACATGTCATCAATCTCTCCCTTTTGCATTGATGACAAAATACTATATTATCACACTATACTATTTCTAATACAATATGAAATACAATAGTTGAGATTCATTAAACTACCAATCCTTTTGTTTGATAACCGATAAATGTCTGAACTCTGGTAAGCTCTATTTTAGCTTAGATTTGATTCTTGTAGCTCTTTGCTTTCTAATGTGTTGATTCATCTTCTTGTATCAATTTCTCTCTTTTGATGTCTTTTTCTCTTGTCAGCAACTCTCCCTTTGTATAATCATCATCTTTCATACAATTTTCTCTCCCTTAGGATAAAATCTCTCCCTGTTGGAGTAATTTGATAATGGATAATATTTCTCCCTTTTTCAGAAGAATGTGATAATATGGATAATCTCTCTCCCTTTGACAACAATGCCAAACAAATATTTTACAAATATCTGACATTCATGTCAAGCAATCATTTTTCTCCTATCTATAATATATTCCTTGAATTTCCCTTATCCATCAGCAATACAACAATATGTTCTGGTGCTCGGTTCTGATATATATATATATATATATATATATATATGTATCTTTTGAAGTTCATCTCTTTGCTTGCATCAACTTGATTGATATTCTGATAATATGTAGGCTAATGTAGTCTTTAGTCATATTACTGACCAGCAGACAAGGGTTTGACCCCTAGTCTCTTTCTCAAGTATTCAAATGTATCCTTGGGCAGTGGCTTGGTGAAGATATCAGCCAGTTGTTCTTTTGATTACACATACTCAAGTATCACCTCCTTTTCTTGAACTTGTTCTCTCAAATAATGATACTTGATGGCAATGTGTTTAGCCTTGGAATGCATGATTGGATTCTTGGAAATGTTTATTGCACTGGTGTTATCACAATAAATAATTACTAGTTCTAAGATCTTCATATTCATACCTTCCAGTAACTGTTTGATCCATGAAATATTTGAGCAATTTGCAGTAGCAACAACATATTTTGCTTCTGTAGTGGATCGAGAGATGCATCCTTACTTCTTGCTAATCCATGTGACAAGTCTATCACCCATAAAGAATGCACCTCCAGTTGTGCTCTTCTGGTCATCAAGATTTCCAGCCCAATCAGCATCGGTAAACAACTTTAGTTCAAATTTGCCTTCTCTTCTATACCATAAGCCAAATTCCTCAGTGTTCTTCAGATATCTTAGAATTTTTTTCACAGCAGTCATATGTGATTCCCTAGGGTTAGCAAAAAATCTAGCAACAATTCCTACTGCATGCGCAATATCTGGTCTAGTGTGTACAACATACATGAGTTTTCCAATCATTGATCTGTAAAAAGTCTGATTTACCTCTGTTGTCTTGTCCTCCTTTGTTAAATTACATCCAATAGCCATCGGTGTTCCAACTAGTTTAAAATCTTCCATCTTGAATATTTTCAGGACCTCTTTGATGTATTTGGACTGTGTAATGAAAATACCTTCACTTTGTTGAATGATCTATAGACCAAGAAAGAACTTGATCTCTCCAAACATAAACATCTCAAAATCTTTGCTCATCTCATTAGCAAATGATTTGCATAACATATCATTGCCTCCAAATATGATGTCATCAATAAATATTTCAGCAATCAAAGTGTTAGCATCAGTATCTCCCTTCAAATAAAGATTACTATTTTCACTAGTCCTTACAAATCCAATACTTATTAGATAGGAATGAATTCATTCATACCAGGATCTAGGAGCTTGTTTCAATCCATACAAGCTTTGTGAAGTCTACATGCCATGTTTCTCTTGTCTGGATCGAGAAACCCTTCTGGTTGCTCAATGTATACCTCTTCTTCAAGTATTCCATTTAGGATTGCTGACTTGACATCCATTTGATATACTTTGAATCCTTTGAATGTAGCATAAGAAAGAAATATTATTACTCCTTCTAGCCTAGCAATGGGTGCAAAGGTCTCTCCATAGTCTAGACCTTCTTCTTGTGCATACCCCTTGCATACTAGTCTTGCTTTGTTTCTTGTGACTTCTCCATTCTTGTTCAACTTATTCCTGAATATCCATTTTGTACCAATGACATTCTTGTCATCTGGTCTTGGAACAAGTGACCATGTCTTTTTCTTCACAATCTGTTCAATCTCTTCATTCATAGCACTTATCCATTCTTCATTATCTAGTGCAGCATTGACAAATTTTGGCTCAAACTCACAAATTAAACAATTTGAGTTTAAAGACTTACTTCTTGTTCTTGTACGAGCTTTCTTATCTCCTATGATCTTGATCTCTAGATGGTTCCTTCTTGCATATCTTGCAAGTATAGGTACAACTCTTTGTGTATCAGCTTGATCATTATTTTGATCTTCATTCTATTTTTCATCACCTTGCACATTATTCTGATTATTATCCTGATCGTCGGTAATAGTAGTCTGACTGTCGATTGCAACATTCTGTTATTCTGGAATTAAGCATTGTTTCTCAAGTAGAGTTTTGAGTTCTTCACAGTATACAAACTTGTTGTAGTCCTTTGGTTCTTTTGTGTGTTCCATCTCATTCTTTTCTACAAATTCATCTATCTTTACATTTGCACTTTCAACAATTTTGTTAGAAGCCTTGATGAGACATTTATAAGCTTTGCTTTTGGTGGAATACCCTAGAAAAATACCTTCATCACTCTTGGCATCAAGATTTTAATTTCTATCATCCTTTAAGACATAACATTGACTACCAAAGATTTTTAAGTAACTTACATTGGGTGTTTTACCATACCATAGCTCATAAGGTGTCTTCTTTGTGTCTTTTAATTATACTTTGTTAAGTGTGTAGACAACAATATTGACAACTTCCCTCCAAAAGATTTGGGTGATGTCTTTCTCTATCATAAGTGTTCTAGTATAATCAACTATTGATCTATTCCTTCTCTCAGCAATCCCATTTTGCTATGGTGTTCTTAGTGCAGAAACCTGTCTTTTTATACCATGCTCATTAAATAAATTAGTGAATTCATCTGATATAAATTCTCCTCCTCTATCTGATCTCAAACATTTCAAATCCTTACCACTTTGTTTCTACCATAGCCTTATACCATTTAAACATCTTGAATGCTTCATATTTATCTTTAAGAAACATGACTGTCATCATTCTAGAGTAATCATCAACAAAGAGAATAAAATATCTATCTCCATAATAACTCTTTGTCCTCATTGGTCCACATAAATCAGTATGGACTAATTCTATAATGTCATCAAATGTATGGGTTTTACTTTTGAAACTAGACTTAGTCATTTTACCCTTTTGACAATTCTTGCACATGATGTTGTCTGGCTTTGTCATCGTCGGTAAGCCTCTTACATTTCTCCTTCTGCTTATTTTCAACATGTTGTCAAAATTCACATGACACAATCTTTTGTGCCATAAGCATATGTCTTCATTTCTAGTCATTAAGAAAATGATGTTAGTATCATTCAGATAAAATAATTTACCTTTAGTCTGTTCACATGTACCAATCAATTTTCTTGATTCATTGAAGATCTTTGCCTTCTTATTCTCAAATGCTACTCTGTGTCCTAAATTATTCAGTTGAGAAATACTCAATAGATTATAATTCAATCCTTTTATCCAATAAGCATTTTCACATTTAATCAGGTTATTCAACATTATTTTTCCTTTACCTTCAACTGGACAAGGTGTATCATTACCCATTCTTACCGTACCACCATTATAATACTTAAAAGTGTTAAACTTTTCTTTGTCACCGGTCATGTGGTCAGTGCAGCCACTATCTATAATCTAGATGTCACTCTTGCTAACCTTAAATATGAGTGTAGTTTCTACATACCTTTCATCTTCATTTGAATCATCCTTCACAACTACAAATACCATCTCGATGTCTTCATCAGGTTTGGTGTCATTATCTTCATCTTTGCAAGCAGCTAGGTAGCTAGCCTTCTTGCCTTTGTCCTTGTAGTCTTGGGTACCTCTTCTTTCTGATTGTTGATAGCCTCTGTAATCTTTGTTATCACCTCTGTCAGATTTCTTATCAAAAGATCTGTCATTACTCTTCTCATATTTTCTTATGTTAGGACATCTTGCAGCAAAGTGTCCAATCTCTTTATAATTAAAACATACAAGTGGTAACTTGCCTTTGTATTTACCTTTGCCTCTCTTCATTCTTCTTGCCATAAGTGCTTCTATTTCATCTAGATCTTCTTCTTCACTTTCACTTTCACTATCTCTTCTAGATGTGTGTCTATGACTTGATTTGCTTATTCTCATAGAACACTTAAATGCAAACTCTAAGCTTGGTAAGACACTATTGTCAAAGTTATTAATCTCAAATGAAATCAGTCTACCAATTAAACTGTCAAGAGTAACTGTATTGTTTTCTACTGCTCTCATTTCTTGAATGACAGAAACTCTAATAGCATATACAGGTAGTAAGGTTGTTAAGATTTTACTTACCACTATCTCTTCTTCTAGTACACCTCCAACTCCTCGTATAGCATTGACTACTTTTATTCTTGTGATGTACTATGTGATGTTTTCTCCTTCTTTCATTCTGAGATGATCAAATTTTCCTCTAAGGCTTTTTGCCTTGGCTCTTAAAACATTTGTATCACCTCCATGTACAAGCTTTAGTTTGTCCCACATCTTCTTTGCAGTTTTGCAATCCTTGACATCTTCAAATTCAGCATCAGAGAGTGAGGAAGAAATCTCTATAACCATGTAGTTATGTTCATGCTTCTCTCTCAATTGATCTACTGTGAATACTCCTATAGGAAACACATATTTAGTATCTAGAAATTGAGTAACATCATTACCAATACTTGATAAGTGGAGTCTTATCCTACTTTGCCATGAAACAAAATTGTCTTTGTTCAACTTGGGCACATCTCGTCTGTTCATCTTGTGATCTTGACTTAGGTCTTGAAAACTTTCTTTCTAAGCACACAAGCTCTAATACCAATTGTTAGTAATAACTGAGAGGGGGGGGGGGGGTGAATCAATGGCCTCAAAAATTTATCCTTCAAACATTAACCACCAATCAAATAAACCTCAGATTATTAAGTCCCTACAAGACGCATGCCATGAAATACTTATAATGAATAACTGTCTGTCGATTTTCCTTGTCTGTCCTTATTCTCCTTGATTACTGATAAGCAGTATAACTATTTACTGAAACTCAATAAATAAGTAGAGTATATCGATGAATCCAGTGTTAACTATGTCAGATACAAAACAATAAAGAAAAGAATCATACACACATAACACATGAATTTTTAATGTGGAAACCCTATTAAGGGAAAAACCACAGGGACCGGTACCCCAAATTTTCACTCTTCTGAAGTGAGCCCTATTAGGATCCAACCCTGTTAAAGGTTACAAACACACTATTAAGTGCGACTTTATTAGAGGATTTTATACATAGAGCTTGTCACTTAGTATCGGGCATCTATTGCTACCATCTTTGAATAAGCGTCCTTCTTAGACTGTCAATAGGTATCAGGAAAATCCAATGCTAGTTTCATGAATCAACCTTTTTGGCACTCCTTGGGATGTACCTCAATATATAGAAGACTGTTAAGTCCTGCTCTGTTAAGAGACTTGATTCTTCAATGGTTAAACTGAAACACTGTGACCTATTTCTAATGCAACTTTGAATTGTAAATTTTTAGATCTATTCAAGTATATTACCTCTCTGATCAATGTATCAATTCAATTCTTTGTGCTCGACACTTTTTGCTCTGTGATGCTGTGCTTCACTGTTCATTGGTGTCTGTAGAATTCTTTAGCTCTCCTTTAGCTTGATTGATCAGGACTGTATGAATTTCTTATTCATTAGTTTCTCTTCAGCATCCTCTTTTCATTCACTCCCCTTAATCCCCTTTTCATGAATTTGATGTTACAAAAATGAATTAAGCTTGTCTCTTATATAGACATGATATTCACTGTTTCTTGATTCTTGGTGTGAAAAACAATCTAGCCAATTTGATTTAAAGCATAACTCCTGATTTATCTCGTAGTTATCTTCTTGCCAACTGTACAAATCTTCTTTAAATCAATTACTTAACTCTGGTCAAATAAAACAAAGAAAACAACTAGTTAATTCTATCTTTTAGCTCTTGCCAGCTAGATATTTTGTCATTTTTTGAACTCTCTATTCCGTTAGTCAATTCTTTAGTTAGTTGTCGGTGACAACTGACAGTTCTGTCGGCATGACTCCAGTTAGCTTTGGGATCTCCGTTCATCGGGCATCATTAGATTTTTACTCATCGGGCAACTCTATTTTTAGCTCATCAAGCATCCGTGGTTTTGCTTCATCGGGCATCACTGTCTTCTGCTTGTTGGGTATCACTGTGACTTTTCTTCTTTTCCTTTACCGATGGTGTGCACTCCGTCGGTGTTGTCTGTCACTTAGTGAATACTTGACTTTTATGCATTGTTGAGAGCATAACCTTTGTTCTATTGATTCTCTGAAGTCTTTTGGAATTATGTACATGACCGTACAAATGATATCAAGTTGACATCAATGACAATAGAAACCATTAACTAATTTAATGCTTTACATTTATCTTCAACTTAACATTATCAAACATTTAATCAGTTACATGTCATCAACCATGTCCCTCTAGGGCATGGTGTGTTACTCGTGATGAGAAAGGAGATATTAATATTCTTGGAGTAAAGAGGCTACTTACAAGTACAAATAACGAAGTAGATAATTTAGCGACACTCTTAGCTATTAGAGTTTCTAAGAAGCCAGGTGTGAAAAAATTGCATCTGGAAGGGGATTCCCAGATTATAGTGAATGAAATTATAAAAGGGGAATCTAGCACATGACATGTAAATAAATTAATTAGGTGGATTAAAATATTTCTAAAAGTGTTTGATGATTTTAAAGTCACTCATGTATTGTGGGAGGCGAATGAGGTTGCAAACAAATTGTCAAATTTTGGGGTAACATTACTAGACCATAACAAAGTAGAAATATTTGAGGATTTTAGGGGACTGCAAGGGTGAACATTTCCTCACCAAAATGGTATTCTTGGTAGACTATGTACTTTTAAATAAACATTAAGGTAATAGAGTAATTGAGAGGATGAATTGGACAGAAGGATATTGTTATTACATGTCCTAAATTTTTCATGCGAGAGTTGTAATCATCATTCATTGAGGAAATCAATGAAACTTGAAGCTAGTGGTTTCTTACATCATGTAGTTGGGTGATAACATCGCCAAGGCACAATAGACCAATTTGGAAAAAGGATTATTTATCATTATTTAGTCATTTGGCACTATTACACATAGCAACTTGATGTGTGGAAGTGCCGACAGAGTAATGAGAATGGAGGAAAAATTTTCTCTTAATTGTTGGGATTAATGGGAAGTACGTACTAAGAGGGGAGGGGTGAATCAATACCTCTAAAACTTTTTTAATCCTTTAATCTTTTAACCCTTTAATCAATTGCATGTCCATTCAATTTGATCTAAACTATCTTGATGTGAGTTATATCAATTCATAACACTAATAAGTATGTGAATCATTCATAGAAACATTCATGAAAGTAATTGACACATAACACAAGATATGATATCACATAAAACTCTTGTTAGGAAGTAAAAACTACGGTGGGGATGGAACCCACAAAAATTCACTATTTGCAGATTGGAAGGGAGCCAGTTAAGGCTTACAATTTGATCACTTCTAATGATCTACCATGTTAGGAGTATCGGTGGAGACTTGTTAAAGTCTACTATGTTAAGAGCTTTAGCAACACTGTTAAGTGTGCACTTGGTTAAGAGATTTGATGTTGGACTGTTAAATCCACATTCCTTGAAAGGATTTTTACACTTTTCTCCACTTGTTAGAATGATAGCAAATTACAAATTGACCTAGTAAATGTAATCTCTTATTGCTGATACAGATCCTATGTAGTTCACATAAAAATATTATCACCTTAACTATGATTGAATAATACCTCTGATTATCGGTTTCCTCTGTTCTTGGTTCTGCTAACCAAATCCTTCTTTTTATGTTCTTGTTCTTGAAACTCTCAATTCAATCCATAGATATGCTCGTTCTTTTCTCCTCTTTATTTTTCTTTTTCACACACACTTATATTCTAATGAATGATTGCATCATCTATTTATAGATGGATTGACTTCATCGAGTTATGATAAAAACAATGTTAAATCTAAGATCAAGTTTACAACTTATACCTAGATCTGCTAGTCTATGTTTTTTAAATCAATTAGACTGATTAAAGCACTTATATTCATGTATCTTGTCCCTAAAGAGATGGATTTAAAATAATTAAATATCCTATAAATAGAATACACTTGCTTTATCTGACGTGGAAGTCAGATCCACTTTTTGCGGGCTGCAACTAACTTTCAGTTCTGTTTGTCGGTCATGCCTTGACCGTCCTTCAATTTTGTATGTCGGTTGCACTATATCTGTCTTGTTGGTTTGTACTGTAACTTGCATTTTGGTTTACACACTGACTTGTGTCATCGGTTTTCTCTATACTTAGTCATCTTTTGGTGATCTCTTAATTTGATCTTCAGTTTGCTCTTTCCTATCTTTCAGTGTAGGATTACTGAAAGTGTTGTTTGTATGCCAATGACAAATTAATGTCATCAATCCCCCCCTTTGACATTAGTATAAAAAAAATTGATATGTGTGAAATACTAACAAAATGTTAAGTATATACAACATATATAGTCCTTAGTCATTTAATGACCCCCCCATGTATATGTCGGTATATCTGTACATATGATATCTTTTCCTTCTGCATATCATTTTCCCTTTATGAACATACATATACATATCTACCATTTGCCTATATGAATGAATGTACATAACATTTTCCCTTTCTATTTTGTACTTATATCATTTCCCCCTTTATTTGATATTAAGGGCAAAGGTATTTACCTTAGAGATTATAAAAAATATGGGAATGTGAAGACCTCATGTCCTCCATTATTTTCTCCCATTGCTCTTTGAGGTTCTCTAGATCCATGTGATCAAGTGCGATCTTTGAATGCATATCATAGATGTTGTCTACTACAAACATCTCAGGAGTTCCTATCAGTTTCCTTGTAAAACTGATATGCTATTGAAGCAATGTAAGATTTGACAGAAGTTAAGCTTGTAGATTGGCTACTTCTTCTCTGAAATGTGTCTCTACTTCCCATAGCTCTTGCCTTAACCTTTTTACCTCAATTATTTTCTCATAATGTAGTTTGACTACATTGTATCCATCCGTGGTTAGGCTTCTAGCACTATTTTCTAGATCTACATTAGCTTTTCTATATTGTCACTATTTTCTTTCGTGAAATTTTCTATTGTGCTCAACTTTTGAATTAAGGTTATAGCTTTAGATATGACGGGGTCTAATTTAGATATGAATTTTGATAGATTTACCTTATTCACTGCCACTTTTTGGCTGATGTTCTCTATTAGCTTCTATTGGTACTTCATTTCACCTCTCTCCTTAATTGCCTTTTCAACATCAATGTTCTGAGTTGTGATTACGTCGGTGAGGGTAGCAGTTGATCAAGTATAGGCTTGTTTTGATGAACGTCAACATCGGGCACTATTTGTTGTAGTATATCCGATGTTGTATCTAGTACCATTGAGTTCTTGTGTTGTTTCTTTAGTTTCTCTTGCAATGCCTTCCTCTGGCATATCTCTCTATATTCTTGTAATGCATCCATGTCAAGTGTAGAGGGGTCACACTTTGGTATTTCAATGATTTCATCCAGTGTAACCTCTAACTTCTTCTTCTTCTTCTTCTTCTTCTTCTGTGACTCAGTAGAATGTAACAACATTGCCAATTTCTCAGCCTTTTCTATTGTGCTTGATGATGTGACCTATTGTGCTTCATTCTGCTACTTGGTGTCAATTTTAGCTCATTAGGTGTCTACAGACTTCTCCACATTCACCTTAGCATCGTTGGTAGCACTCTTGTTTGTTTTCTCAGGAGTACCATCTTTTAGTTTGTCTCCTTCATTTGTGTCCTTTGCATCATCAGTCTTGGTTTCTTCATTCTTGTCTTGAGTCTCTGCATCTTTGTCCTTATCTCCTTCAGTAACCTTTTTAGTGTCAGTTACATCTTGAGTATCTCTGATGTCTTGCTGACCATCGATGTTGTCTTTGTTAGCTTCTTCTCATGCATCCTTTGGAGTATCTTTCTTAGGTCATTTTCTTATTTCTTGCATGATATTGATAGCTTGTATCAATATAGGCATGTTGTTTGGAATATTCGCCTGGACAATATCAATTGCTGTGTCTTGTGCATCGGTTGTGTCTTTTGTAATAGTGACATCTTCATCCTTATTGATTTCATCGCTAGGTCATCGGTAATGTTGATGAAATTAGTATCCACAATGTTTTCATTTGTGGTATCATCCCATATTTCATCTGCAACATCTACAGTCTTGTTCCTTATTGTATCATCTTCTTCTTTATCTAACTCAATTAAAGTGATATTTTGAGTTGTCTTGTCAACATCTCATTGTTGAAGGTCTTTGTCGGGGCTTACCTCCTCAATAGGTCTATTCATGATTTTGCACCATTTCTTGTGGCTGTCGTTTTCAAGTTCAATTAACTTGCCTTCAAGAAACTTATATGCCCTAAGTTTTGGTGAGAATTCCTTGCTGTGTTTCTCTATCATCTCATCTATCTTTAGCTTCTTAGATTCAAGTGGCATTAGAGAAACAAGTACTCTCTCTCTGATTTCTTTCTCATTCTTTAATGCAAATGTCCAACGAGAGGATAATCTATCCAAGAGTTCCCTTGGTACATAGCTTCCTTCAAATTGCATTGGTACATATTTGAAGTTGTACATTTTAGCTATCATGGCTTCCTCAACTTTATTTTGATCATTTTGATTTAGTTTCTTTCATTTTATAGTGTGTGGATCTATAATAGATCCAAAATTTACAATATAAATACAAATGTCATCAATAGTGTCAGGTTCTTTTACCTTGAAATTTTTTTCCTCTATGGCGTCATCTTGCTCAGTGTCTTCTATGTCTTCTTAGGTTCTGTTGAATTTCCTTCCCTTCTTGGTTTTTCCTCTTTTTGGTGCAGGGGCTTTCCTCTTGTAAGTCTCAACTTTTCCTTTCTTCAGAGGTGAAGGAGTAGATTCTTTGGATGTTTGGCTTCTAGTCCTTGAAGCATCTATTGTCCTTGGTTTCTTAGACAGTGGAGGAGGTGGCGTATCTGACTCTGTTTCCTCAGAGTCATTCTTTTCTTGATCTTTACCGATAGATAACTGTTCTTCCATTTCCTCCTCTTGTTCAGTTTCTTCACTTTCCTCAGCTTCTTCCTCGGTTACTAAGAGAATCTTCTTGAGATTCTTTACCATCTTGTCTTTCTTTTTGACTATCTTCTTGACAATTAGGCTTGATTTAATTCGTGTCTTGGCCTCTTCATATGTGCCAAAGCTTGGTTTCTTCTTGTCTAGTGGTTCATTGATTAAGGCATCAATTGTCTTTGTTGCAAGATCAATGTTGATCTCATATTCCAATAGTTGTAACCATGTTGTCCTTGCTACAGAAGGTTTGATGTAAGTATTATCTATGTCAACCATGAAGAATATCTCATCCTTATATTTCTCAATGAGTTTCTTAGGGATTCTTACCCTCTTTTGCATTCGGTCTTTGAATATATTGAAGTATTCATCCATGACTGTTTCAAAGTTATCTCCTAGTGCAGCTATGTGCTCATTGATTTTCATGGTGACCTATTTAGTGTTGTCCTATTTCACATCTCCTACTCATCGAAATTTTCTTGAAAATAGAAGAAGATACACATTATTAGTGAGCCAAACTTACAAGTGTTTGACTTAGCATTCCTGATTGTCTTTAGTTTGTCCTTCAACTAATTTATTAGTAGCTTGGATAAGTCCAACTGCGTACCCTTCTTCACAATTTTGTAGGCTATGTCCACTGCACCTGATGCTATGCTGTTTATTCTGCTAGCCTGGAAGAATTTGTAACCCAAAACACTTGCACCAAACTTAATCTCATCATCAGTTATTGTTGTTACCTTCAATCCTCAACCATCCCATTTGGCTCATGTCATTTTTTCAGTCTCTACCTTTCGTGGATGCTTCAGTGCCTTTACTTTATCAGTTATGGGTTAACCGGTGACTGCATGGATGACATCTCTAGTGATTGCCTTTGGTTCATCTAACCATAACTTGTTGTTATGTATTCTGCTAAGCACTAATCATATCCAATCAGTTTTGAAGACCTTCAGAAACATTAGGGCATAGGTGAGCCCTTTCACCTCAATGTGTTTATGTTCTTCCTTAAGTGTCCCATCATTGTTACAAGGCTTCTTGTAAGCTTCTTCTACTTCTGACATTCCAATCTTAGCAATCTTGTAGTGTATGAAGGGTCGAACATCTTCAACCAAAAATACCCTAGCTAAAATGCGTGAAAGTGCACCAGCGTTGTTGGGTTGTGAGGCAACCTCTAGATGGATCTTATAATTAGGTTCCTCACATGCTGTGTTCTTGATGAGCTTGAACTCATATTTCTTTGCATTCTTAGATTTTATGGTTCGTGAAGTCGACGCCATTTTCAAAAAATTAGGGCTTCTATGTAATGCATAAAAAATGTAGTTGTCAGCTTTGAAGAACTTACTATTTGTGCTTGCAAAGATCTTTGAACTACTTTGGAGTGTTGGAGGTCAAGTCATGTTCGCTCTATAGCTTGGTTGTTTTCTGCTCAAAAATCACCTTTCATTGCTCTACTCTGGGTGTCATGACAAATGAGTCATTCTAATGCCCTATTTATAGTCGTTGCCCTAAAATGCATGCCATAAATGCTTACCAACTCATCAGTGTATGAAGACCGAGTTTGTTGGTTAAGAATTTACTTCCATCGGTGACACTCACAATGTTTCAGAGCAGTCGATGTTTACTTTGCTTTTACCGATAGGTTTTAGTATTACTGACAACTTTATTCATGTGCTTGTTTACCGACGAGGCTCAGTTTGTACTAGCAACTTTTTCTTTTAACCAACGCATCTAGGTAAATATAGCCAGTCTTAACTTAGAGTGTATACTGACATTTTTGGTATTTATGCTTGAAAGCATAGTTATCACATATTTCAATAAGTACAACCATAATGCATCTTTCTTATGCTACTTTGGAATTATATCAACATATTATGGAACTAATGTAAGGTAATAGCTTGGGTAATGTAGTTCCATACTTACTTGTTTTTCTTAGGCGGGGTTGGTGTTGTCACTGGATCCATTGGATGGGGTGTCACCATTTATATTGCTCATTCTAGCTTCATCATTGCTTGAAGATTTTCTCCACATTTTATCTCTAGCCCTCCGAATATCTTCAATGGTGTTTCCATTGTGATATATGCTTGTCTCTGTCATTTAGTCTCTGCAGTCTTTCTTGAGATGACCAACTTTATGAAAGTGTAAGCATGCCATTCTGGGGTTTGTCCAGCCTCTATATTTTCTAGTCCATAGTCTCATACAGTTTGTAGCAATGTGACCATTTTTTCTACATGATGTACAATTTGTCCAAGTTTTGTAGTCCCATACATACTGATTACTGATTATCTTCGGTTGATAGGGAGTTTCTTGACCTTTAGGGTTCCATGATTGTCTTTTCTTTTTCCAGCATTCAAGAGTTGTGTGCCCATTCATTTTGCATGTAGGATAGTATTTTTCCATGTAGGTTTCCTTCTTTGGTTGTTTTATCCCAAACTTACATTCATAAGCTTTATGACCTTTCTTGTTACATTTATAACAGAATCCTATGAATGAAGATGTATATTTAGGAATACCTTTCATTTTGCCTCTCCATACATTTGATGTATGAATTTGCTTTCCACAGTGATTGCATGTAAGCTTTCTTGGTCTTTGATTTTCATAGACATTCTTTGGATTAGATTGATTTGATGATTCTCCATTTTTGGTAAAGCCTAGACCATTGTTGTTGTTGACTCTTCGTTGACCCTCAAGAAAATTATCCATTATTTTATTGCTTTCTTCAGCCTTTTTAATAATTTCATTATGTTGTTGTTGTTGTTGTATTCTTAATTCATGCTTTAGCTTTTCATTCTCATCCCTCAGTTCACTGATAGCTTCTATTCTTTCAATGAGTTCAACATTTAGTCTATTTGCCTCTTGACTCATAAGAATAATCTGATTTTTTATATCATGGTGATGCTTTGTAAGTCTTTGTATTTTAGACTCTTTTTCTTGTAGCTTTTCAGTGATCTTTCTTCTATCATCAATAACTAGTGTTCTTTCTTGTTCAGCCTATCTAGCATTGTTCATGACATCAATCATTCTTACCATTTGTGTCTCTTAACTGATTTGCAGAGATTTAACTTGTCCAGCCAGATGTAGATTGATTTTAGTTAGGCTTGTGATGCTTTCTTCTGATGTATCTGATGCTTTTCTTGTATTTGATCCTAAAGATTCAAAGAAATCTAGTATCTCTTCCTCCTGATAATTTGTCTCATTATGGCGAGATGTCATATTCTTTCTTTCATCCAATAACTATCTCATGCTGATTCTAGCTTCTTTATACTGTTCATAGAACATCTGAATTTCAAGCTTTTTGTTCTCAATATTTTTATCAAGTTTGTATCTCTCCATTGTATGATCCTTTCTCTTAAGCCTTTAAGCTTTCCAAGAAGAGACTTAGCTCTGATACCAATTGTTGGGATTAATGGGAAGTACGTACTAAGAGGGGAGGGGTGAATCAGTACCTCTAAAACTTTTTGAATCCTTTAATCATTTAACCGTGTAATCAATTGCATGTCCATTCAATCTGATTTAAACTATCTTTATGTGAGTTATATCAATTCATAACATTAATAAGTATGTGAATCATTCATAGAAACATTCATGAAATTAATTGACACATAACACAAGATATGATATCGCAGAAAACTCTTGTTAGGAAGTAAAAACTGTGGTGGGGATGACACCGACAAAACTTCACTATCTGTAGATTGGAAGGGAGCTGGTTAAGGCTTACAATTTGATCACTTCTGATGATCTACCCTGTTAGGAGTATCAATGGAGACATGTTAAAGTCTACTCTATTAAGATCTTTAGCAACACAATTAAGTTTGCACTTGGTTAAGAGATTTGATGTTGGACTCTTAAATCCACCTTCCTTGAAAGGATTTTTACACTTTGCTCCGCTTGTTAGAATGATAGCAAATTATAAATTGACCTGGTAAATGCAATCTCTTATTGCTGATACAGATCCTATGTAGTTCACATAAAAATATTATCACCTTAACTATGATTGAATAATACCTGTGATTATTGGTTTCCTCTATTCTTGGTTCTGCTAACCAAATCCTTCTTTTTATGTTCTTGCTCTTGAAACTCTCAATTCAATCCATAGATGTGCTCATTTTGTTCTCCTCTTTCTTTTTCTTTTTTCACACACACTTATATTCTAATGAATGATTGCATTATCTATTTATAGATGGATTGAATTCATCGAGTTATGATAAAACCAATGTTAACTCTAAGATCAGGTTTACAACTTATACCTAGATCTCCTAGTCTATGTGTTTTAAATCAGTTAGACTGATTAAAACACTTATATTCACGTATCTTGTCCCTATAGAAATGAATTTAAAACAATTAAATATCCTATCAATAGAATATACTTGCTTTATCTGAAGTGGAAGTCAGATCCACTTTTTGCGGGTTGCAACTGACTTTCGTCTCTATTTGTCAGTCATGCCTTGACCTTCCTTCAATTTTGTCTGTCGATTGCACTGTATCTACCTTGTCGATCTGCACTGTAACTTGCATTTTGATTTACTCACTGACTTGTGTCATCAGTTTTCTCTATACTTAGTCATCTTTTGGTGATCTCTTAATCTCATCTCCAGTTTTCTCTTTCCTATCTTTCGGTGTAGGCTTACTGAAAGTGTTGTTTGTATACTAATGGAAAATTAATGTCCTCAAATTCATCAAACCAAATATCTAGCTTTAAAGGGGAAATCATGCTTCATAGGCTGAGAGGAGTGTTCAAATTATACGATGAAAGGTTTTGGGTGTGTTTTAGAGAGATCCTTGGGGAAGAATTTTTGAATTTGGACATTAAGCCAAGAACAAATTTGGACATTTCGTCCATGTTTTGTGCGTGGACACTTCAACTGGGAAGCAGGGAGGAGGTCCTAAAGGTAATGTGATTATATTTTGATCTGGAATGATGTGGTGGCTTGATTCTACTATTGGGGAAAGTTGAACCTAGTGTGGGGTTTGCACTTGGAGATGTACCATGGAGAATGGTGGAGGGTTTGAGCCATAATTGCCAGCCCTTTATTGTGTGGATATTGACTAAACCTAAGGAAGTATAGATAGTTGAGGCTAGGGGTGGTTGGGAGAAGCTCTTGGTGGTTTTGGAGGAAATAGAGGCAAAGAAGTTATAAGTGGAGAAGAAATGCGATAGACTGATGAAGCCCACACCCAGGGAATCTAGTGCGAAGCTCAGGGAGAATGTGATTGGGGGGTCTACTGCAAAACTGGTGAGGGGGAAGAAGAAAGGAAAAATGGAAACCAAGGGTGGACTGATGATCATGACTAAGTCTAGGGAGGAGATATAAAAGAAATTAGTAGAACGAAGGATATGGCTCTAGTTTTTTTGTCATTTAGTTTAGTTTTACAGTGATCATTCAATCGATTGCTTGTATGCCCAATTTTGTTTATATGGGTTTAGTCCTTAGTTTTGTTTTCTATGAGGTTGCAAGTATAGCTATGTTTAAGTTAGTCAAAGGTGTTATGGGAGTGTTCAAGTTTTTACCGTGAGCTTTGACAGAGGGAAGAGTATGTTTAAATAGCTTAAATTTTTAATTTCCATGGAGTTTGAAGTGTGATCAGCCAAAGAAAGTGGCTCAAATGTAATATTTTATATCTTTTATATCAATAAAATCTATCACTTATAAAAACTAAAAAAACTTAATTGCAATTAAAGTTGTTGACCTTTATTTGTAGAAACTCAAATTGAAAGTAATAAAAATCTAAAATAAAAATTATTGTAATTGCACATATGAAGAGCAGTACTAATGAGAATCATAAATATAAATCTGTCACATTCTACCCATTTCTAGGTGACGTCTTCAGCAAGATATCTTCAAATGAATATTATCATACTAAAATCAGGTCACTAATCATGCCATGTATTCTCAGTCTTCTACACAAAATATTAAGGAATTGCACCAATTACTAGCTACTCCATGTCTATGTTTGTAGCTCATACAAAGTAGTAAACACATACCTAGTTAATTGTCTCTCTAAGGTAATCATTGGAAGATAATATAATGTTGGCATTATTCTTTAGATATGAGTACCAAAACAAAAAATACTGCTATGGAGTTTTCAGTCACATGTCCAAGCCTCTTCCATAATCGTCTCTCAATATTTTAATAAATATCTTCCCACAACGGAGTCATTTACCTACAACTCTCTAATATCATAAATGTGAAAAGAAAGAAATACTTCATATCTAGAACAAAAATATATGCAGTCACAACACAATGAAATGATATAATTGTAATTCAAAGCCTTCATCTCATATAATTTGGTGCACCCATTTATAAATACATAGAAACAATACTCCACTTTCAAATAAATAGATCTCATGTGAGGTGACTAGATAATGTGATCAAGGATGAAATGCAAAGACTCTGTAATTGCCAAGTTTTAGAACCAAGAATTCTCACTACCCTGTTGATATCCTCAACAAATAGGAATTGAAATGGAAATTCCAATCATCATTATATACTTTTTGTAGCAATATTTTTCCCTTAAAAACACCACTCAATGGAATCCTACAACCTAGACAATACTCTTCATGGCAGAAGGATTCTTTGTTCCTCAGCGAGAATAAATCCACAAACTTCCTAATGAATATTTTATCTCAATCGCCAATATTAATCACCAAAAAGGATCTTAAATCTTTCAAATTCTCCCTATTGGAATATAAGGGGTTTCAAAACTTTAACCTTTAAAGAAATCACCACTAATTATGAACTATATTAGCCTCCTTTTATAATCTGATACATACCATATAAAGAAATACTTTATTTTTTCCTCATGCCACAAAGGTATTTCACAATATTTTATTTTCTCAAATGATCATCTAAACAATATGAATATTCAATGTCAATATGTTGTTACAAGGAAATGCCAAAATATCAATATTGAAATGAATGCTTTTTTCTACCAATATTATTATCTTAAAAAATATTTCTTTTAAATCCCAAATAAAAAAATCAAATATTTGTATCTAATTTTCTCCAAATTTGTCTCTGAAGGAGAGTTTAAAACTTTGAAACAACATATATATAACATGAGATTCTTGGATGATATCTCCAACTTGAACTAGGTTTTCATCCAATTCAATAGTAGTCCCAAGGGTTTCCATCCTCATGAAACTGAAGGTAGGAAGCTCTTAAATCTATTCAAAAGAAATTAAGAAACCAAACACATCTTGAGCACACCTCTCATTGTTCTTTTATAGTCCTCTGCAAATACTCTTGGCTTTCCCTCAACTTTGCCTCCTGATTTTCCTTTTTCCTTATCTCTTTATTTCTCCTCTCTTTTAATTTAATCTAAACTTAGTGAAATAATAATAAAGTGACTTGATTAAATTCTCACTTAACTCGCCATTAAAGTCACTCTAATAATTTATTAAATAACTAGATTAAGTTGTCATTAAATTTATTATTTTTCAACAACTTAAATTTTAATTGTTTAAATATTTTCTAATATCCAAATAAAGGGGGACATTAAATATTTTTTTTTATATGGGATCACTTGTCTAAGTAAAGAGGTAGGAGATTATACTAGTTCGCCTATATTTTAGGAGATAACACTCTTATAAATATGCATTGAACAAATACAAGAAGAGTGAAATAGAAATAGAGTATTATTTTTTTAAAATTGATACTTGCATATATACTTCTATCCAAAATATATAACAAAGTATCAGGGTGCCATATGATTCTCTAGTTAATGCTATGAATATTCTTCCTATGGACATAGAGGGAGGTGAGGTAGGAGTTGTTCAATATGTTGAGCATGAAAAGCGAGTAGGGGTTGTAGATCTATCAAGTGTATTCCCAATTCCATTTTAGATTGAAATTGAGAGGAAGTTAGGGTAGTGGAATAACTTCTTACATTAACATTGAGAGGAGGTTTATGCAAAACTTTACACAAATTACAATAATTATAGAAAGTTGATAGAAATAATCATAAATAATATGTGTAACACAACAAAATGATTTATGTGGAGTAAACCCTTTTGAGAGAAAAATGTCACACTCCCAAAGCTACCCAAAACATTATTTAGAAATCAACAATAGAATACAATATACTCTGTAGAGCAAGGTCTCATAGGAGTATCAACAGCTAGAGATGTAAAGGTAACCTAATAGTTATAAGGCTTGTACAAACAAACTCCATATGACACGACTAGTATATAGAGATACAATTCATAAAATATTCAAATAGATCTCAAATACAAGATGCCCTGTGATGTATCAAAATACACACCAACACATGTAACTCCCTTTTACAACTCATTTATGGGTTTGACATATTTTTCCCAATTGACAAATTTTTTGAAGCCTTGAAAATCTCATGAAGTTCTTGTTAGAAATAACTGAGGGCGGGGGGGGGGGGGGGGGGGGGCTGAATCAGTGGCCTAAAAAATATTCTAATTAATCAATCCAAAAACTCAGTACCACAATATTAAGCCTCTAGTTATCTTCAGTCCCACAAGATGCATGCCTTCAAATATAATTATCAAATAACTACTGCTCAGAGTTATCTTTTAAACCTTATTCTTTATGTTTACCAAATAACAATCTTTCATTTACCGAAAAATAGTAAATAGATTAGTGTATACCGACCAATCCAGATTAGTTATGTGTAATGCAAAACACTAAAGTAATAACTCATAAACACATTGACACGCAGATTTTTAACATGGAAACCCTGTTAAGGGAAAAACCACTTGGGATCGGTAACCCAAAATTTTCACTCTTTTGAAGTGAGCTCGGTGAAGAGCCAAACATGTTAAAGACTACAAACACAGTGTTAGGTGTGACTTTGTTAGAGGATTTAAAAGATTAGTTTGTCACTTGATATTGGGCATCTCTAGGCTACCTTCTATGACCAAACCCAGTGTAGTTTGTCAAATGGTATCTAGGATCTCATTCTATCTTCATGATCAAATTTTTTGATAATCCTTGGGATGTATCTCAATATAGAAAGGATATTTAAATCCCGCTTAGTTAAGAGACTTTCTGAATCAATGGTTAAACTAAAATAGTAAATGATATGTTCACATATACACCTTATACTTGCAGATTTTCAGATCTATTGTAAGCCCATTAAAAATTTCTGATCAATATATCTTTTCAATACCTTTGCTCCACTTTTGTTTCTGCTCGGTGACGTTGTGCTCCGTTGCTTAGTGTCTGCAAAAAACTTTAGCTGTTTCCTCAACTTGATTGATCAGGACTGTATGAAGTTTTTCTTCATCAGTTTCTCTCCACCACCCTCTCTTTTTTACTCCCCTATTATTGGTAATGAATTAAGTTGTCTCTTTATAGACATGATATCACCATTTCTTTCTTCTTGATTTTCTTATTCTTGGCATGATCTAAAATCTTAGCCAATCCCAATTTAAAGCAGAACTCCTGAATTATCTCGTAGAGATCTTCTTGTCCACTGGATAAAACAACTTTAAATCCTTTACTTATCTCTGGCTTTAACTTGTCAATTAAAACAATGACAACAACCAGTTAAGTCTATTCTTAGCTCTGCCAGCTAGATATTTTGTCATTTCTGAACTCGAGTTAACTTTGATGTTTTAACTCTTTGATAGCTTCGATCAACACTTTAGTTCTCCTTGGGCTTCTCTGTCGGGGTTGTCTGTCCTTCAGGATTCACTACAAATTTTTGCTCATCATTTAACACTATAATTGTGGCCATCTATAATGCTTGTGATTCTACTCTTCGATAATGCTCATTGGTTTCTTTGCTCAGACATCACTGTGACTTAACTTTTGGTTATCTCTGTCCATCAGGTTCCACTAGCCATCAGTGTTTGAAGTCACTTAGTGAATGCTTGTCTTTTATGCATTACTGAAAGCATAATCTTCAACTCTCTAATTCTCTAAAGTCTTTGATACTTTGATTATAACCAATTAGATTATATCAAGTTGACATCAATGAAAATACAATCCATTAATTGATTTAATGTCTTGCATTATCTTTCTACATTTTGGTGATCAACTTAACATCTTCAAACATTCAATTAGTTACATGTCATCAATCTCTCCCTTTGGCATTGATGGAAACACACCATATTATTACTAATACAATATGAAATATAACAGTTTCACCAATCTTTCCAATTGTAACTATTACAAATGTCTGGCTCTCAGTAAGCTCAAAATATATTTGATTTGTTTCTTGCAGAGTGGATGTCTTCAATCTTTAATCCCTTCACTAGATAGATGTAGCAGCTTCTGTTTCTGTTCTAATATGTGTCCTACCTTGACTGTTCATCTTCTTTATAATCTCTTTTCCTTTGACAATAGTCTCTCCCTTTGTATGTACTCCCTTTGTTACTTCTCTCCCCTAGATGGATATTTCATATGTTATCTTTCCCTATGGATAAAGATTAACTTTTATTTTTGATTCTTAGGAACTTCTCTTCATGGATAATGATATAATCTTCATTATAATGAGATCATCTCTCCCTTATGATAATGAAAATCTCTCTCCCTAAGAATTATCTCCCTTATGATAATGATCTCTTATGATAATGAGAATCTCTCTACCTTTGACAACAATGCCAAACAATTCTTCTATATATCATCTTCCATCCCTTTATATAATATATTACTTGAATTTTCCTATCCATCAACAATACATTGTCCCTGGTGTTTGGTGCAGATTTGTACGTTGCTATGTACAAATGTATCTTTTGTTGTTCATCTCGGTGCTTGCATCAACATGAATGATCTTCTAATTATGTGTAGGATGATGCAACCTCCTAGTCAGTTTACTGACTGATAGACAAGGGTTGTACCCCTAGTCTTTGTCTCAAGTACTCAAATGTATCTTTCTCTAATGACTTGGTGAATATATCAGCTAATTATTCCTTTTATTGAACATATTCCAGTATCACCTCCTTTTCTTGCACTTGTTCTCTTAGATAGTGATACTTGATTGCAATATGCTTAGTCTTAGCATGCATGACTGGATTCTTAGAAATGTTAATTGCACTGGTATTATCACAATAGATAATCATTGGTTTAAGGATCTTCATATTCATACCTTCCAGAAACTATTTGATCCATGCAATATTGGAGCAATTTGCATTAACAACTACATATTCTACTTCTGCAATAGATTGAGAGATGCAACCTTGCTTCTTGCTGATCCATGTGACAAGTTTGTCACCCATAAAGAATGCTCGTCCAGTTGTGCTCTTTTGGTCATCAATGTTTCCAACCCAATCAACATCTATATAGACTCGTAGCTCAAATTTACCTTCTCTTTTATACCATAAGCCATAGTCCTCGCTGTTCTTCAGATATCTCAGAATCCTCTTGACAACATTCATATGTGATTCTTTGGGATTAGCAGAGAATCTTGCAACTATTCCAACTACATGTGCTATATCTGGTCTGGTATGAACAACAAACATTAGTTTTCCAATCATTGATCTACACAAGGTCTGATTTACCTCATTTGATTTGTCTTATTTTTTCAGCTTACATCCAGTAGCCATAGGTGTTCCAACTGGCTTGGAATCTTCCATCTTGAATATCTTTAGCACTTCCTTGATGTATTTGGATTGAGTGATATATATGCCTGCATTTTGTTGAAGAATCTATAGACCAAGAAAGAATTTGATCTCCCAAAAAATAGACATTTCAAATTCTTTTCTCATTTCTTTAGCAAAGGATTTGCATAACATTTAATTTCCCCTAAAAATTATATCATCAACAAAAATTTTAGCAATCAAAATATTACCATCGATATCTTCTTTAAAGTATAGATTTCTATTTTCACTTGTTCTTACAAATTCAATGCTAATGAGATAGGAGTGAAGTCTTTCATACCAGGCTCTAGGTGCTTGTTTTAGTCCATACAAGGATTTATGTAGTCTACATACCATGTTCCTCTTGTCTGGATCAACAAACCCTTCTAGTTGTTCAATGTATACCTCTTCTTCTAGTATTCCATTTAGGAATGCAGATTTGACATCCATCTGGTATACCTTGAATCCTTTGAATGTAGCATAAGCAAGTAAGATTATAAATCCTTCTAGGCTAGCAACGGGTGCAAAGGTTTCTCCATAATCAATACCTTCTTCTTGTGCATACCCCTTGCATACTAATCTTGCTTTGTTTCTTGTGACTTCTCCATTCTCATTCAGCTTGTTTCTGAATATCCATTTGGTACCGATGACATTCTTGTCATTAGGTCTTGGTACTAGTGTCTATGTACTATTCTTCTTAATCTATTCTATTTCTTCATTCATAGCACTAACCAATTCCTCATTTTCAAGTGCAATATTAACAGATTTAGGCTCAAAATCACAAAGTAAACATCTAGTGTTTAGTGACTTAATTCTTGTTCTCATTCCAACCTTCTTGTCTTCTATGCTTTGATTCTGTGGATGATGTCTTCTGACATACTTGGAAAGTTTTGGTTCAACTCTTTGTCCATCATTCTGATCATCTTCTTGACCTTTGTTTTGATCTCCATCGCTTGGTACATCATCTTGAGTATTATCCTGATTTTTGATAATTGCATCCTGATGGTTGGGTGCAATGTTCTGTTTCTCAGGAGCGATACACTATTTCTCAGGTAGAGTGTCAGTTTCTTCAGTATAAACAAACCTATTGTAGTCCTCTGGTTCTCTTCTTCTTTCCTTATCATTCTTTTCTGCAAATTCATCTATCTTTACATTTGCACTTTCAATGATCTTGTTAGATGACTTGTTAAGAAACTTATAAGCCTTTCTTTTGGTGGAATACCCTAGAAAGATACCTTCATCACTTTTGGAGTCAAGCTTTCCATTTCTATGATCCTTCAAAATATAACATTGACTACCAAAGATTATGAAGTAACTTACATTGGGTGTGTAACCATACCAAAGCTCATAGGGTGTCTTCTTTGTGTCCTTCTTCAATTGTACTCTGTTCAATGTGTAGACAACATTACTGATAGCTTCCCTCCATAAATTTTGAGTGATGCTTTTCTCAATCATCAATGTTCTTGCACAGTTAACAATTGATATGTTCCTCCTCTCAACAATTCCATTTTTCTGTGGTGTTCTCGGTGCAGAAACCTGTCTTTTAATTCCATGCTTATTACAAAAATTAGTGAATTGATCTGAAATAAATTCCCCTCCTCTATTTGACCTTAAGAATTTCAATTTATTATCACCTTGTTTTTCTACCATAGCCTTATACCATTTAAACATCTTGAATGCTTCTGATTTATCTTTTAAGAACATAACTGTCATTATTCTAGAATAATAATCAACAAAGAGAATAAAATACCTATCTCCATAGTAAATCTTTGTCCTCATGGGTCCACATGGATCAATATGGACTAATTCTAGAATTGCATTAGATGTATGGGTTTTACTCTTGAAACTATACTTTGTCATCTTACCTTTTTGACAGTTCTTGCACATGATATGCTCAGGCTTTGTCATGTTCAATAAGCCTTTGACATTCCTTTTATTGCTTATCTTTATCATGTTGTCAAAATTCACATGACACAATCTTTTGTGCCACAACCATATGTCTTTGCTTCTAGCCATTAAACAAGTGGTGTTAATGTCATCAAGATAGAAAATGTTACCTTTTTTTGGCTCACCAGTTCTGATCAACCTTCCTGATTCATTGAAGATCTTTAACTTCTTATTATCAAATGCTACTCAGTGACCTATATTGTTTAGTTGTAAAACACTTAACAGATTATAATTTAGCCCTTTTACCCAGTAAGCATTTTTACATTTGATTAGGTTATTCAACATTATGGTTCCTTTACCTTCAACTGGACAAGGTGTGTCATTACCCATTCTTACCAAACCACCATTATAGTATTCAAAAGTTTCAAAATTTTACTTATCACTGGTCATGTGGTGAGTGTAGCCACTATCTATGATCCATACATCATTCTTACTAACCTTAGATATGAGTGAAGTTTCTACATACCTTTCTTCTTCTTCGTCTAAATCACCCTTCATGGCTACAAATACCATCTCAATGTCTTCTTCAGATTCTGTGTCAGTATCATCAGCTCTGTTCTCATCTAGGTAACAAGATTTCTTTCCTTTGTCCTTTTAGTCTCAATTATCTCTTCTTTTAGACTTTGGTTTCTTTGGTAATATTTGTTATCACCTTAATCAAACTTCTTTTCATATGTTTTGTGATTACTTCTGTCATATTTTCTTCTGTTAGGACATCTTGCAGCAAAGTGTCCAACCTCTTTACAATTAAAACATACACATGGTAATTTACCTTTGTATCTACCTTTGCCTCTCTACAGTCTTCTTGCCATTAGTGCTTCAATCTCATCAAGTCCTTGATCCTCATTATCAATTTCACTATCATTTCTAAGAGCATGTCTATGAATTGACTTACTTATTTTCAAAGAAGATTTGAATGCAGATTCTATGGATGGTAAGACACTATTATCAAAGTTATTCATCTCAAATGAAATTAGTCTACCAATCAGACTATCTATAGTAACTGTATTGTTTGCAACTTCTCTCATTTCTTGAATAACAGAAACTCTAATAACATATACAAGAAGTAAGGTTCTTAAGATTTTACTTACCACTATCTCCTCTTCAAGTACACCTCCAACTCCTCGGATAACATTTACTACCTCTTTGATTCTGCAGCTATACTGAGTGATATTTTCTCCTTCTTTTATCCTTAGGTCATCAAACCTCCCTCTTAGGCTTTTTGCCTTGGCTCTTAGTACATTAGCATCTCCTCCATGTACCAGCTTCAACTTATCCCACATTATCTTTTCATAGGTGCAAGTTTTGACATCTTTAAACTCAACATCGGAGAGTGAGGAAGCAAGTTCTATCATCATGCAATTATGCTCATGCTTTTCTCTTAATTGATCAAGATTATGAGGTCCTGTAGGCAACACATATTTAGTATCAAGGTGTTGAGTAACATCATTACCAATACCTGATAGGTGGAGTCTTATTCTACTTTTCCATTATGTAAAGTTGTCTTTATTCAACTTGGGCACATTTTGTTTATTCATCTTGTGATATTTTGCACTAGATGTTAAACTCCCTTTCTAAGCACACAATCTCTGATACCAATTTTTAGAATAACTGAGAGGGGGGGGGGGGGGGGGGGGGGTGAATCAGTGGCCTAAAAAATATTCCAATTAATCAACCCAAAAACTTAGTACCAAAATATTAAGCCTCTAGTTATCTTCAGTCCTACACGATGTATGCCTTCAAATATACTTATCAAATAACTACTGCTCAGAGTTATCTTTTAAACCTTATTCTTTATGTTTACCGAATAGCAGTCTTTCATTTACCAAAAAATAGTAAATAGCTTAGTGTATACCGATCAATCCATATTAGTTATGTGTAATACAAAACACTAAAGTAATGACTCATAAACAAATTTGCACATGGATTTTTAATGTGGAAACCCTCTTAAGAGAAAAAACCACTTGGGATTGGTAACCCAAAATTTTCACTCTTCTAAAGTGAGCTTAGTGAAGAGCCAACCCTGTTAAAGGTTACAAACACACTGTTAGGTGTGACCTTGTTAGAGGATTTAAAAGATTAGTTTGTCACTTGATATCGAGCATCTCTATGCTACCTTCAATGACCAAACCCAGTGTAGTTTGTCAAATGGTATCTGGCATCTCATGCTATCTTCATGATTAAAATTTTTGATACTCCTTGGGATGTTTCTCAATATAGAAAGGATGTTTAAATCCCACTTGATTAAGAGACTTTCTAAATAAAAGGTTAAACTAAAACAGTAAATGATCTGTTCATATATACAACTTATACTTGCAGATTTTTAGATCTATCATAACCTCATTAAACCATTCTGATCAATATATCTTTTCAATACCTTTGCTCCACTTTTATTTCTGCTCGATGATGCTGTGTTCTATTGCTTGGTGTCCACAAAAATCTTTAGCTCTTTCCTCAGCTTGATTAATCAGGACTGTATGAAGTTTTTCTTCATCAGTTTCTCTCCAACATCCTCTTTTTTTTTACTCCCCTATTATTCGTAATGAATTAAGTTGTCTCTTTATAGACATGATATCACCATTTATTTCTTCTTGATTTTCTTGTTCTTGGCGTGATCCACAATCTTAGTCAATCCTGATTTAAAGCATAACTCTTGTTTTATCTCATAGAGATCTTCTTGCCAACTGGATAAAACAACTTTAAATCCTTTACTTATCGCTAGCTTTAACTTGTCAATTAAAATAATGATAAAAAGAAGTTAAGTTTATTTTTAGCTCTGCCAGCTAGATATTATGTCATTTTTGAACTCTAGTTAACTTTGGCATTTTAACTCTTTGATAGCTTTGGTCAACACTTCAGTTCTCATCGAGCTTCTCTGTCGGTGTTGTCTATCTGTCAGGGTTGTCTATCCTTTGGGCTTAACTGTAAAGTTCTTCTCGTTGGTTAACACTGTAATTCTGGCCATCAATAATTCTTTTGATTCCACTCTTTAGTAATGCTTGTTGGTTTGTTTACTCAGGCATCACTGTGACTTAACTTCTGGTTATCTCTGTCTGTCGGGTTCCACTAGCTGTCAGTGTTTGAAGTCACTTAGTGAATGCTTGTCTTTTATGCATCACTAAAAGCATAATATTTAACTCTCTAATTCTCTGAAGTCTTTGACACTTTGATTATAATCAATTAGATTATATCATGTTGACATCAATGAAAACACAATCCATTAACTGATTTAATATCTTGCGTTATCTTTTTGCATTTCAATGATCAACTTAACATCTTCAAACAGTCAATCAGTTACATGTCATCAGTTATTTATTAAACTATAAACATATACATCAATTATGACCATTTTTTGGCCCATCTTGAGCCTTTGAGGCCTTAAAAATTGAATTTGAAACTTTTAAAAAAAATTGACAAAAAAAATAAAATTATAATCTTTAAATTTACACATAATCTTGTAATGGAAATTTACTAGTGTGCTTATCTATCCAATCAGTACTTTCAAGGAGATTCTCAAATAAATCGATGCTCAAATGTGAAATTACTAAAATAATGTACCATAATAAAAGGTTAGCACCCATAATTGAATGCTTTATTAGGCCCCATTTTGGTGATTTTGAGATTTAATGTCTGTTATTCTTCATCTTAGCAACCTGATTCTTCTTTTCTCGCACCTGGCTCATCATCCTGACACCCAGTTAAAATTTCAGCTCATTTTACTAAGTACATAACATTTCAAATGTTATGTACCTAGGAACATAACACTTGAGATGTTATGTTCTCGCTTGTTTTGGCTTAAATTTGGCCCAAAGTCCTATGGTAGGGTTTTGGTGGGAAACTAGATCTAATGGTAAGCCTGGCTTATTCTTGAATCCAAAAATGTAGGATGAGGTATATAAAAACCCTATCTCTCCTCATTTTTGGTAGCCAACCATGATTATGAGACCATGTCCATGATCAAGATTTCAAGAGCATTCAAGGTGAATTCAAGATTTGAAGGCAAGCATCCAAGATCTAGTCTCTTTATAAACATCTAAGGAAATTTTATGGCTATCTTGTCCATTGTAGAAATATTATCACTCATGAAAGCCAATTAGAGGAGTTAGAAATAAATAAAGGATATCCTTCCTTTCATCCACAAGATGTCCTCCTTGATTGCAAGTAATTATCAAGTATCTCTACATTGAAGATCTAGTAGTGGCATTCATAGATCCATGCATTTTTTAGGGTATCCTTGATTCCCTTATATATTCTATGGTCAACCCTTCAATTCAAGCAGCATTCAAGCATATTCATGAATATGAGTGATTTATACATTCATCCATGAGGGTTTATGCAAATCAAACATTTACCTTTTTACATACATTTAGTTATGCAATTTCCTTTCATTTTCAAGGTTGATTCCTAACAAGGGTTTGACCAAGGCAAACCCCTTTTACCCAACCTTTTCCCATTTTTCTATGTATAGGAATAGGTGAAATTTTTTTAAGAACTTTTTTGGGAAGATCGATAATTGTTAGAGAGCCCCTACTAATTTCAACTTAAACTACCTAGAATAGAACATTTGAAATGTATTGTACCTTGCAAATTCAACCCAAATTAAAATCACAGGTCAGTGTAACAGTAAAGTCCTTGATTTAGGCCATTTTTAATTTTTGGTAGTTAGTTATCAGTCTGTAACTTCTAGATCTATCTATATTTTCCTATATAGCTTTCTATATTGCATTGTCATTTTTATTTTCCCTCTTTCCATTTCATAATTTACACATTTTAACGAAGTATCATTGTCTCATTTAGTACTTAGGTCCTACTTGATCCTTTTGGGACATCTTTTCTCTGAGTGTGCAAGTTTGAAAATAAGGACTAATCTACCCATTTGCATTGCTTCCCTTTTCATCATGTACACATAATAACCTTAAGTAAATGCAAGGTTGATATACCATTTTGTTAACATTCTCTCTCTTGTCAAATACATTGAAAGAATAAATGGATTATATAGACTATAATTTAATCAATAGGGGCAATGAGTCTCACAGACTTTGAACAACATCCGAACTTCTATGTGCTCACAACTATAGATAAAGAATCTAAAAAATTTATCAAAATAGCTACCTTAACTAGCTTCACTCTTCCATCCTCAACCATATCTATAACAAAATGATATTAAACATCAATGTGTTTGGTCCTAGCATGAAATAAAAATTCTTAGCTAGATATATTGTACTCTAATAGTCATAATAAACTATCATTTCCACCTTGTTTTATTCCAATATATGAACATAATATCTTAAGCAAAATAAATTATTTATAAGCATGATTAGTTTTCATATACTCATTTTTAGTAGTGGAAAAAGAAATTATAGTCTCTTGCTTACCCATCCAACTGATTGCACCACAAAATAAAGCAAACTCACAAACGCGAGAGAATCTTCTCATATCAATATCACCTACCCAGTCTGATACCACATAACCATGAATATCAAGGAAAATTTCATATCCTATCAAATTACCATGATAACATAGAATAATATTATGTATCTTTCAAATATTTGAAGAATATTTTTATTGCATCCCAATGAAATGCACTAGAATTAGATATATATTTGGAAATAACTCTCGATTCTTGTGCAATATATTATTTAACGCAAACCATTGCATATGCCAAAATTCCAATTGCACTTTGATAAGGTACTCTACTCATGTATTCTATATTCGACGGGGATGTAGGAAAATTTGAAGTAGATAATTTTGGTCCAACAATACAAGGAACACATAATGGTCTACAATTTTGCATGTTGTAGAGTTGCTCAAATCCGCATATAATTTTATGCTCACCTAGTCCTCTCATTATAGTTTCTGTCTCCCGTGCCCAATCATGCTTAATTTTGTTCACATAGATTCAAATTTTGGCTTCTCCTCTATATTCTAGGCATTAGGTACTTAACTCCATCTTTATCAAGATATCAAGGTAGATTGGGGAAACCTTGTATAAATAATTAGGGCCCAAATTCAAATTGTTTAATGGCTAGCTTGTAGGAGTGGGAAATCTTCTTTCTTTTCAACCTTAAAATTACAAAATTGAATTTCTAGGGAGGGTTATAAAATAAATCTTAACCCCACCATTTCATAATCATTCATTCTAGCACACATCTCTAATACAAATCCAATCGCATATTAAGAGAAAGTGATCAAGTGCCACCATTCAAGATATTTAATACAATAAGTAAAGTTTAGATCTAAAGTATTCATGATGACATTCATGATCAATTCTTCCCAAAGTTAATCCTATAAGTCAAAATCAATGTCTTCATAAGGATTTTGCCTTAAAGAAGACTTGTCAATGTATAAGAATTCAATTTTCAAATATAGCCTCTACTACATTATAACACATTTTGATTTCCAATTCAAATTATTTCAATTCCAAGGTTAATTCCGAAACTGGGGTTTGACCTAGGAAAACCCCCATCAAGCCAAAAAATTTAATTCTTTTGTGTATAAGTGGCAAGATAAAGAGGCATGATTTCAGATTTAGATCAAGTAGATAGAGACCTACAGATCCCCCTTTCTCATATCCCAAAAAGCAAGGTCAAGGCTGCTTGACCAACATTGTGCTAAACCTTTTTGACAAAACTTTTGGCTAACCTTCTAAGAAATTCTTGATCCCAAATGTCCTGGTTCTTTCTGCATCTGAAGTTCCCAAGTCAAGATTGTCTTGACCAATGTTATTCCTTAAATATTGGCCCAAAATTTGGCAACAGGTTATTCTCTACCTCTCATCTCCAAATCTATTGCTATGGTTTTCATATCCAATTTTTGTACTTCTGTATATGGTACAAACCCTCACTTTTCTATGTTTAGCCCTAGTTTCTACATACATTTTTACGTAATTTTAGTATCATTTTTGTTGGAGGAATCAACCTCCTAAGAGCATAACCTATGGGATAACCTTCATAGAAATTCAAATAAATCATAAGAAAGATAAATGTATTGAGATACTAATATAATGTATAGATATGCCTTGCTTATAAAGGAAAAGAATAAACTGACATGTGGATGTAACCGTACAACTACTAGAAAAATAAATCCACCTAATAGTTTATTAATAATGTCCAAGTGAAACTTAAGCATGTGTGTAAATAATAATTTATTCGAACACCCCTTCTTATGTGTAACTTAGGGAGACGATTAGTATGCAATATGAGCTTGATGTAAGATGGGTCCCGAAATATGCCATGTTAGGTACCCATATAAAAATGCAAATGAAATGCAATGAAAATATAATCTCTCATAAATGGAGAAAGTGAGAAAACCACATGGGAGAAAACTCCTCCCCAAAAGAGAGAAACAAGCAAGATGTATAGATGGAGAACTTCACACTCCCCAAGAACTACATACATTTGATATATATACAATATCCTCCCATATGAAGGGAGAAAGGAGACACCATAGCCCCCTCATAATGAAGAAGCTCCAATATCAATGAAGGATGTCTGGAAACAAAAGATGACCCAATGCCTACAAGCAACACATCTCGCCTTGGGTAGAAACATGTCCATCAAATGATGTGAAAGTCATTCCATGTCTAACTAAAGGAAGGAGTAAGGAAGTCTCCAAATAGGTATCTCTCAAAACTAATTACGAGTCTCTAAGCACTGAATAAACTCTACATAATCATGACCAAGAAGGAATATGACAAAGAAAGTGAATGAGGAAACTCGTCAATATCAATCTTGAAAGATGTAGAAACAATAGTGCTCAAACTTTCATCAAAGAGGAGAGAATCCCCTCAAATGTCTCTGAAATCTACAAGATGAGTCTTCATGAAAAAGTTAAAAAATATATACCAAATATGCATCCCATAAAGAAAGATAAAAAAAACAATGATCAATTTTACAAATAGAAGTAATATAAAATGAAAGAAGCAGGAGGTGGTGATGGAGGAAGTGAAACACTAGTCTTAAGAACACCAAGGTTCAAAATAAAAAACCTCTCCTCACAAACATGATTCACCCTTGGTTTAAGGATTTGAACATCATCCAAAGGAACACCATCATCAAGAATAAAGTGAGGAGAAGAATGCAATCTAGATGCATGATCTACCACACATGTAGCAATGATATCTCTAATCTCCATATCTGTAGTGAATACATGATCACGAGTGAATTCCACTATCATACCTTATGCACCATGGGTAAATAGATAAACTAAAAGGAAATTAATTATGAAGGAGGGTACACAAAGAACATCATTAAATTATCCCTTGCCCATATCAATAGATCCTTTCCAATAAAATTTTATGTATGTAAATTGTTACACATCAAAATTTTAGCTTAACTACAAGGCTCAAAAGTAGAAGAATATTCATACAAGATGCCATAAGGTGTGATGCACCTAAATCAAGAATCTCTCTACTATTCTAAGGAGTCATAGAAGACAATAGTGCATTATTTTTCCCAAAATATGAAGTACTTTAGTGTGTAGACGAAGATGGAGAAGCTTCCAATTATGATGCGGAAGAAGAAAATTGAAACACTGATGAGGGTAATGGGATATTATGATTTTCAAGAGGGTGTGAAATATCATCAATATTATTAGTATAAAATTTATGCTTTGTTGGTTCCCAAATAAACATATTGGAAAGTTCTAAGAGTATGCCAAGCTCTATCATCAAACCTTCCACCTGAATTAGCCAACAAACATGATCAACCAGATTTAGGTTGAATTCCTCTACACTTTAAGCTCTGCAAGACCTAGGCAGATGCACCTATTCACCAAAATATGATGCTTTGTTATAGTGGATTATATCTCTTGTTTGTATCCTACTTTTAGTATCTATCTCAAAGTGGCATATGCTCTTGAAATAGATTGATTCACTTACTAATTACTTCTAACTGCTACTTTTGTCTTACTCCTACAACTATCTTGATTATCTGTTTGTCTTTTGCTTCTATCTGTCTTCTTTCTATTGCTAATTCTATTTTGATTCTTATTTATGACTATTCTTTCTTTTATCTATACTTTCACTTCTATGATTCTCCTACTGTAATTTTTTTATGTTATGAATAATGTTTGTGTAATAGACCAGTGCCTTCTTCCTTTTTGGGACAAAGAGTCACCCTCTTCCAAACCTTCATGTATAAATTTGTGAGACAATTTTAAACTCACAACTTGGATGAATCTATCATCTAATCTAACCTTCAATACTATTTAACTATTGCTTGCCATTATAATTAGTCTGATTGAATTTAACTTTTGCTTGAAAAGACCAATTAGATAAAAAACATAAGGATATGGAAGTCTAAATGTATTTTATTTATCAAATTAAAATGACAACAAATAATTATTTCATACAAAGATTTAAGAAAGCATTCATTTACTTGAAATGAAAACCACAGAGAACTGATCTAGATAAAAATATCTGCCATAACACTATTGAGATGCAAGTACTAATTTATATTTCTTAAAACTAAAATAATTTGTAGATTGTATCTAATATATATTTTTATCATATCCAAACATTACAAATGGGGTTCATAATATATGAAAAACTAAAGAGGTCACATCTCTTCATCAAGTCTTTTGGAATGTAATCAATTTAACTTAACATTAAAAAAACATTTAAACCAAAAAGAGATTAATCTCCATCCAATCAATAGTAAACATTAGATAGATGCAACTGTTGGAAAGTGACAATGCAAACAATTGTTATTTTGTCATTGATGTCAAACCTTAACTGGTGAGACTATTGTTATCTATTTGAGTACCATATCTATTGATTGATGAAGAAGATTTAACAAGAAGACCAAGTGAATGGTTGAGTTAAGGC
>MU226239.1:802921-888686 GCA_018584345.1 Thuja plicata
GACTACTTTGGAGAAGTAAATGTAATGTAATGATGGAATGATCCGTTGGATCTGACCTAACCTAAGATCTACGATCTTGATTAAGTGGCAAAGATTTATCTGACCTAGACAGAGAGGTATATGATAAGCTCAAGGGGTTATTCATTAAAGTGTGGATGTATGGATTGATGTACATGTGTGTATGCAAGATGACTACATAGTTGATTTACTGATTGGCATGACCTAGCAGAGAAGGATGAACACAGAAGCAAAAAGTTGCATGTATGATTGCTTGACAGATTTCCAAGTAGATTAGAAGATAGAAATGACAATGCAGGCCACTCAGTAAGTTAGCATCAAAGCTATAATTGGATCTAAATTTTCAAAGTAAGTTGTATGTATCATATCACAACTGCTGATTACTTTCTAACCATTGTATCAGTTAAAATCCTTTAACAAGGTTGACCTAAAAGTCATTTGTATAAATCCTCTAAGTAAGGTGACATTCAGGTGGAATGTTCTAAGTCCTCTAACAAGGCCACTCCTGACAGTGTGATTAAATCCTTTAACCAGGTCACACCTAACAGTGTGTTATTGTAACCTTTAATAGGGTTGGCTTCTCACAGAGCTCACTTCAGAAGAGTGAAACTTGGTAGCATGTTACTGGTGGTTTTTCCCATATTGGGTTTCCACATTAAATACTTGTGTCAACTTGTATGAATGTTTATGGTTTGTTTTACTGTTATGTTTCTACAAGCTAATTACATTAAACAGTAAACTGCATGATTAAGTTGTTGACATATGCTACTGCTACCGAGTAGATCTGAATTGTTTAAAATATAGAAGGTTTTATTTGGTACATCTAGACCTGAGGATAAATGATTCACCCCTCCCCTCTTAGTTATTCTAAATTCATTCTAACAACACCTTATACTTCTTCTCCTCATAGGTATTAGTATCATGAATAACATTCCTCACCTCAAATTGGATTTGCATCATCTTTTCCATATGTTGTGAAGATCCATCAAGTGCCAGGCCATCATTCCCAATGGTGTCCAAGATATCTTGCATTATCTGATTGCATTCCTCCATCCAAATTCTCTTATCCCTTAAATTTTCATCTTTAGTCGACAATGCAGGAAATCCCATCTTTATGGTGCTTTGGAATCCTTCATATTCTAATTTAGACCCTCATAGTACTTATCATGTTTGGATGTTAGTTTGTTAGAAAGGGAAATGGAATTGGTGTCAGAGGCTCTGTTTAGCTATAATTCATGTAATTTTGTAGCCAATATATTCTTCAACCTCTGGTGCTCCATAATAGCCACATAATTCTTTTGGTGATAAATCCAAGAATCATCAAGCCACACTATTAAGTTTTCAAAATTTTTGTGGAGAAAAAAGAAACAATCTCACATTTGTAACCCTACATCTTTGGCACCATTTGTTGATGATATTCTTGCAATTTTTCATACTTTTTCTTTAACTCTTCATCATTATCAGAGGTAATCCTCATGTTGGTATCCCTCAAATAATTATTTTCTAGCAATGGTCTTTCATACTTCAACTTGAAAGTATTCCTCTTCTTTATAAACTATTTCATTTGAGCCATATTCAACTTGGCAATATTAATACCAATGTCTATTGTCATAATTGGGTCAACCTCTCCCACTTTAAGGGTTATCATATGAACAAATAATTTCTAAATGTCTATTGTCTTTGGACTTTTATTAAGAGAATATAATGCCTGAATCATCATGGAATCTTCTCTTGGATCAAATCTTGCTCCAATGTAAATTTACTTTACTCCTTCAATATTTAACTTATACAATTTATCATTACTATGTAGAAAACTGTGAAATACCAAAGTTGCACTTAGATCCCACCCAATGAATATCATGATCCCTTCCCCTTGTATTAGTTGCCTTCCCCTATCCATTGTCATAATACTAATTTCATGGTTAATATACATCTCCAATCTGTTCAATAACTACCACTCATTGTTTGGCATAATAGTAGGGATTGAATCCTTTAGTTTTTTAGCTTTAAAGTTATACAAAAAGATTTTTAATTCTTTCAATTTCACAAATTCATCATAAAAAAACAAAAGACTCATAACTAGAGAGCCTAACATCTTCCTTAACTTTCAACTCTATGGCTACCCTTTTTCCTTTGCCCAAGATTTCTATGTACTCATTGACTATCATCCTTGGGACCTTTTGGAACTATGGTTATTCCTTATCTTCTCCATTAGACTCCAAATTGGATGATATGTATTCTATGTGTTGCATCTATTTCATCTTTTGTTCATATTTTTATTATATTTTTCTACTACCTCATGATCCTCCAAGTTTTTGAAAATATCCTCTGTAGGAAAGGGAATGCATTCATATCCCCTAAGGCTTTGATTCTTTCTTTCATAGTTTATATAACCCTCAATATCATACTAGTTTCTTGGATTAGCCTCCTTTAAGGTGTATTGTGCCAATACCTTGTCTATAATGAGATAATAGGCCTTTGTTGAAACAATAGTGAAGTCACCAAAATTTTGTGTACCTAGCATAAAGGATTACTTATGAGTTGAGGCAAAATGCATGAAACTATAATAATCTAACTGCCTAACAATCTCCAAGTATGAAATCTTATCAGGAACTATTTTGGGAAATTTATATGGTGCCCCTTCAAAACTATCTTATCAGGAACTATTTTGGGCAATTTATCTGGTGCCCCTTCAAAACTGAATGCCTTGATCATAGTGAAATCTTTACCTCTTATTTTTCTGAAAAATAGAATAATCACAAAGATGAGTATACATATTATAAATTTCCTTTACAAAAAACTCCTCAAAATGAACATAATGGGATCTTGTGAACCTTGAGTCCCACATAGAAGTCCATAATTAGATAGATAATGATTCTTCCTTCTTGCCCACTTTTATGATCCTTAACCCTTCTGGCCACATGCCCACCTGTTGACCGTAAAAGAGTATCATATGTATTAGGACATAATAATGCCTAAAATAGATGTATTTAGGATAATTTCTGATAGATCTCAACCCAATATCTATCATTATAGTGGCATACACTACATAATTGAATGATCTAGAATTATGACATTAGACATCTGCCCTACTTACCTTTGGAGAAATAGACATGAAGTTTGGGGCTTTAGCTCGTACCACCTACCCTAATGAGTAGTAGCTATATTTCATGTATGACTCAAATAGGTCAACACTAAATGGAGGGTCATTAAGAGGGATCAATTTCTAATCTGATTTGGGTCCGCATAGTGGTAATCTCTACTCCTTGTAGGTTGTATCCAACCTTACATACTCATTCTCTAGGTTTATGAGATTTATAGGATAATATGACAAATCATCTAGAACAAACACTTTAATCACTGTATTTTTAGATATATAGACAAAGGGAACTCATTACAAGTTGCATATGACTTTCTTCTCAGGTGTATAATAGTTTGCAAGAAAATTTAGGAGATCAGTATTTACAAAAACATTTGGAACCATGAGTTTTCCTAAATTTGTTTTCCACGAGTTACAAACTGGCTGGTGATAAGTTCTTCTGGCATAGTGAAAGATAAATAATTCATATCCCCTCACATTAGTCCACATGTCCCCTACTTCCTTATATTTGTCCTCAACTTTATCTGCCTCAGGTCTATTTTACACAAACTTTCATGATTTTGGACCTAACCCTTCCATTTGGTCTAACATATCTTGATGTAACTTTCTTGTTATTGTGGATTTTGTTTCTTAATGTTTTCATTTTCATCTTTGTTCTGTCTATTTCTTCTTGAACTAGTAGGGCCTTCCATTGATGCAATTGAATTATTCACAGAAGAAAAGTTTGCAGATACTGGAAAGGTAACATACTTGAAAATAATCAAAGGATGTCATTCTTACTTTGTTTGTGAATTCCCTCAACTTTTCTTTTCCATAAAATTCTATTTTTAGAGGTTTGCTTATGATGAAACTTAATTTGATTAATAGTCTTTAGATAAATTATTTGTGTGATCCATTAATATTTTCACAATCAATCATCAATGCTTCCATGTTTTGAAATTTGAAATGTCAAATTGACATTTGTTACCATCACTAAAACTTTCTAATTGATATGATGACGCGATCTCCATTGGCTCCATATTTATTATTTTATCTTCTAGATTAGTGAACCCTTCAAAATGTCCCTTTGATCCATTAGAGTCTTTTGATTTCCCTTTAATCTATCGACACAACTCCCACTGATCTATTTTTCTTCTGTAAATAAAACCTCATCTTAATCAACTTACCGAGGAAAAAAATGTTACATCCCTTCAATAAATATTTTAATAAGAAATTCTCTTATCTATTTTAGATCAAATTATGTCCATCATTCTTTATAAAATAGTTTATATTCAATATCAACGTAACTTACATTATTGGAAAGCATGCATGACCTCATTCCAATATTATTTATTTCCCTGATAAGTTTTATAGATAGGATCACAACACTCAACAATACTATTGGTGTATCTTACACTATCAGAAGGGTTATTTAAGATCATCCTAATGGATAAAGTTTCTCTGATGAAAGTTATTGTTATCACTTTCATCAATAATATTCATGACTTATTATGATTAGGTTGTGTGGCTAAGACTTTTGTTGATGACTTATAATATAGATACCTTTCTTTCTTTTGACTTCTCCATCGGTGAAAATAATGGAAGATTTCTCTAATAATAGTTATAGAAGTAAATTTTGATATCAGGTCCATAATTATTCCTTTCTTTGATAATTATAGTTTCCCCCATGAAAAATCATTAGCAAAACTCCTGTTGATAATGTTTTTCTTTATCTCCTTTGTGGTGGCACATCTCATTGTTTGAGATTTTGACGATGTATTGATATCCTTTACTTATTTCAATTTTCAACAAGACAAATGAAATATCCCCTTGATGTAGTTAAAATAAATGTAATTGAAGTAACATGTCTGATCAAAGTGATCTTTCTTCTTCATTCTGATGGTGTTCATTCCCCTGATTAATATTTCATCAGTGAATCCTCTGCCGATGTGCATTTCACTCCCACTTTCCTTTGTTGGTGTAACTTTTGTGAGGCTAGGATGACGACCAATATTTCCTTCACGAGATAATTTCCTTCATTCAATTCTCTTTTTGGTGAAACAAGCAAGTCACTTCTTTGATAAAATGAAATTATCGATGTAACTTCTATCATTAATCTTTTTTAAATTCTCTCTTCTAACAATCTTTATTCCTCTGGTACATGCTTCTCTTTCCACATCCCTGAATCCTCTATCAGGGTAACACATAAAATAATATGTTGGGTTTCCCTCATGACACATTATGTGCAACTCACTTATTTATGCATTTTCCCGATTGGTGTAAAATGATCCACTTTCTTTGATATGTCAAGACCTACTACATGCACAAACTGAGATAGGAGGAAACTGCATAATGTTTCCCCAATGAGTGGACTTCTTATGAATTCAATGTATGAGTGCTTTTAGAGATGTATTATCAGTAGTGATGGGAATATTTATGAATTTTCTACTTGGGAGGTCATACCAGTGCTCACATGCGTGCATAGACTATTTTAAGAAAATTTTAGTAGCTTCAACCTTTGTAGGGATCAAATACAAAAGCTTGGCGATGGCCAGTGAAAGATGACTATGAATGAGAAAAATTTAGGGATACTTAATGTTATTTTAAATCCTAGGAAACACTAATTTTTTTCAAAATCTAAGGTTCCAATAGTGGCTCTTTCTGGGGATGAGGTATTCCATGAATACCTACAAGAATTCAAAAATATATGAGGAAGAAAACCAAAATAAAGTGGAAAATAGAATGATAGGGTGCAATATTTATAATGGGGTGATGGAAGTGAATCCTAATCTATTGTTCATGGAAAATATCTCCTTTCCTAAGAAAAGAAGTGTTTCAAGAATTGTCCATGCACTGACAATTCTTGTAATTCTCTTGATGTGTTTTTCAAGTAATATGAGTCTTCCCCTCCTTTATCTATAATCACATATGGTCTTATCTAGAGAGATTCAAACTTTCCATGTTTTCCTTTGTCCTGGTTTCTTGCATTCAACATTAGAACCCGATCTCCTTTAATTTTTTTTTCATTAGACATCCTATCATGCAAAGCCTCCATTTGTTGTTGAATCCTAAGATTATGTTTCTATGCTTCCCTTCTTACCTCATATAACTTAGATAATTGTACAAACTTTTCCTCTATAGGATCAAGAAGCTCTACCCCTTCATCAATAATAAATTTATGGACTGACAATAAGTTTTCAAGTGGTAGTTTTGCTCATTTCCCATACACCAAATCAAATGGGGATTTACTAGTAGATTTATTAGTAGTGATATAATCTACCCATAATGCCAGATTTAGTATAGAATCCCAAGCCTTCTTGTTATTATCTAGCATTCTTCTTATGATCTTCAATATTTTTTTTTGCTTGATTCTGCCTGCCCATTTCCCCGAGGATGATAGGGTGAAGCATATGAGGCTATGATGCCATAGTTTTCACAAAAGGTATTGAATTCATCTAATCTAAAACACACACCATTATCAGTTATGAGTCTAGAGGTTACTCCAAATATTTTAAATACATTCTCCACCAGGAACATAATTACTACTTTACTAGTTGCTTGTTTAGTGGGGATAGCTTCCACCCACTTAGTGAAGTAATCAGTGGAAAATAATATCCAATGATGACCTCTACTTGACTTGTCTATGATTATTCCTATGAAATAAATACCCCATTATTGAAAAGGATTATCTACATGCAACGGTCTCAATGTCAATGCTCCTTGGTACTTCAATTTTCTTGAGAACTTCTGGTAGGCTTCACACTTTTAGACATATTTGTATGCATCATTAAATACACAAGGCCAATAGTAGTTAACTTTAATTATCCTGTGGGATGTAGTTTTGGTAGAGAAATGACCACCACATACATCATCACACATTTCCTTCAATAATTTTTCTAATTTATCTTCATTTAAACATAGTAATAGTACCCCACCTTGATTTTTTGAATACAAGTCTCCCTTGATGATCACATATTTAGACACTTGCATTTTAAAAGATCTCTTCTAATTTTCATTCAAAATTTCTAGACACGTCATATGTTTTAAATAATATACAATATCTTTGCACCAAGACATTGTTTCAATACTCACAATGATATCCTCCCATGTTACATTGTTTACTTGTACTACCTCTAGATTGGTTTGAACCATCAGTTTTGCTAACCCTTGTCCTCTTAAAAGCTTGGTTATGGGTATATTGATATTAAACTCTTGAACTTGGTTGATCCATCTATATCTTCTCCCTGTCACCTTTGACTCCTTGAAGATGTCCTTCACTACTATATTGGGAACATAAGATATTAGTTTAGCTCCAACTAGGTATGGACAAAAGCTTTTACTACTTTGACTAGTGCATAGGTTTGTTCTTAATTAATATCACATTTAAGCTCAACATTTTGTAGAGACTTGCTAAAGAAGGCAATAGGCTGCTCATGACCCTCATTCTTTTGCAACATGATAGAAATACTGGTGTGGAAGGAGGAAAAATAAAAGATCTGGAATGGTTTACAAAAATTAGGAGAATTTAATATAGGAGTCTCTTTAATTACTCTTTTAATATACACAAAAGCATCAAGTGCTTCTGGTGTCTAGTCCAATTTCTCACCTTTCTTCAACATTTTAGAAATTGGTTTAACAGTTTCTGCAAAGTTTTAAATAAATCTCCTTACAAAATTGATTTGTCCAAAGAATGATTGAATGTATTTTACTATTTTGGGGATGAGAATCTTGTCAATGGCTACAATTCTCTCAGGATCAATCTTCACTCCTTCCTTAGATACTACATCCTATAACAAATTTCCCTTAGTGACACCAAAAATAAATTTCTTTGGGTTGAAAGATATTCCATTCTCCAAATCTTTTTAGAATATCTTCTCCAAGAGGTTACAATGGTTTTCAATGTTTTTTGAATATGCAGTGAGATCATCTTGATACACCACCATGATTACATCAATTAAATCTACAAATGCCACATCCATAGCTCTATAAAAAGTAGCTCCAATATTAGTTATACCAAAATGCATTATTACATACACATATGTACCCCAAGGTGTAATGAATGTTATCTTATATTGTTCAACCTCTTTCAACATGATCGAATTGATTGTAACCTAGGAAACCATCCTTGATTGATAGTTTTTCACATCCAGTAACTTTATGTAATAAGGCATCCATGTTTGGAAATGTATAGTTATCCTTCAAAGAAGAGATGTTAAAATTTATTAATTTATTACATAGTCAAATGTCTCCATTCTTTTTTCTAACTGGTACCAAGTTAGACACCCAAGTTGAATTTCGGATAGGTTTGATTATTCCACCATCTCTCAGATTTGTGAGTTCTTCTTGCATCTTAGGGGAAAGGGTAGTATTTATGGGTCTTTTTCTTTCTCTAAAAGGTTTGGCATAAGGTTTTAAAGGGATATCATGCTGAAATAAATCTACTATATATGCCTTTGGATCATCAGAAGACCAAGTGAACACATGCATATATTTTCTTAGCAGGGCTATCAAACTTTCCCTTATTTTCGGGGTGAGATTTTTTCCAGTGTAAACATCCCTAGGAGAATTTTTTATCCCAAAATTTATCTTTTCAACATCTTCATCTTTGACTAGTGCAACTTTCATGTCAACCTTTTCATCTTTGTCAAATGCTCTTTCTAGAGATACTATCCCCTTGAGAATCTTATTTGTCTTCAAATGCACTACTTATTTTATTTAAATCTATTTCCTAGGATTCATACTAATCTTCAAAACGTAGGAATTTTAACAAGACATTATCATCCTTGAAGACTTGCCAGTTACAAACATTATTAGGGACAAATGGTCTAGTTTTCATTTAAATTTTTTATATTTTTCTTAGTATTGCATCATTTTGTCTCAAAGCAACATTAGCCAAAAAATATGCCATGCTGTTCTTTGAGCGATCAACCCAATCCACTGAAAAATATAGTGAATAATTCTATTGTGTTCCAAACTTCATTTCTGTACTTTTTGAGCCTCGTGTTCTTGGTTATATATTTAGATCATACTTATGAAACAACCAATTTATAATCTCTATATACACTAAGCAATTCGATCCCATGCTTGTAGGCCATATTTAACCCTAACAACATGGCCTCATAGTCTTCCACATTATTGGTGTACTCAAATGTCAAGAGGAATGAAGACTTGAAAGTCTTTTCATATGATGATATGAAAACTATTCTTGCTCCATTTCCTTCTTTGTTGCATGCTCCATCAAAATACATCTACCACACTTGATCTTGGCTCTTTTGAACATGAGAACTGATAGGCTCAATGTTCTTCAACTCTGGCTTTGTCGATTGGACTATGACGTTCTCCAAATTGGAGTGACAAAAGTAGGTTATTTGATTGTGATCTACATATTCAATTATATAAGATGATCTAGCTTCTCTCTCTACCTTAACCACTTTTCCATTCACCAATATGGTAGCATATGATAAGTCCAATTGGACATGTCCCCCAATAAGGCTTGACCACTTTCTATACAACAACATCCTATAATTTTGAGGAACATCAACCACAATAATATTTGTCCTATAAGAGGCTTCAGGACAAGCAACTATATTTAATTCTACATCCTTCATGATTGTTACAACACGAATAGAAATGTTGTCCATAGTATAACACTTTCCATAGGTTGTATCAAATCATAGTCCTGATACCTTTATGACCTCAAAGGGCATAATGTTAACAACTCCTCTAGAATCAATCATACAATTTTTTACCAGCCTATTGTTTATTAATAATGTTAGGTAAAAATGATCCACTTGGGAAGGAATTTTAGTTATTGTATTGCCCAAGTATATCCCTAGCGTTATTTCTTCCTCTTGTTTATTTTTTGCATGGATCTCATGTTTTTGTTCTTTTCTTTTCCCTTTTGGAACTACTGACAACATATTTATAGTTTTACGGGAAATGGAAGGAGCGAGAGCGGGAGATGGAGAGAACAGGTGGGCATGAGGGAATTTGAAAACCTACAATGGCGGGAAATGTGATGCTGGAGGAATCCTGGCATCTGTAGTTGCAGGAGACCAACAAACATCGGGAGGATCAACATAAGAGGGCTCCACTAAAGATTCAGATGAAGTCAAAGACCCTCCTTTTCGAGATGGTGGGCCAGGAGAAACCTCATCTAAAGGCTCCTTGGATGATCAAAATAATCATGATTCAAATAGGAATCTACTTAATGGTAGATGGCCATTGTTATTTAGGATTAAACCATCAGGAAAATCTGCTTTTCCTAGAATCAACAATATTTCGGATCCTTGTAAGGGTTACTTTGGCATATCCATCCTTGATCCCCTTGTGGACCATACTATTTCCACAATGGCTCTTACTCTGGTTGGTAAGTTTACAGGGACAAGACCTAATATTGAGCTTGTTAGAGAGTTTACTTATCATAAATGGAAACTCAAGGGACAAGTGGATATCGCAGCAATGCCGAAGGGTTTTTTTCCTTTGTCTTCTCAAATATGGAAGACCTATCAAAAGTGCTATGTGGAGGACCCTAGATGTTTGGAAAATCATCGTTGGCTCTTCAAAAATGGGTTACGAATCTAGATCTCAATACTGAGATATTTGATACTACCCCTGTTTGGGTGAGACTTCCTAGCCTCCCAATGGAATACTGGTATGAGGATGTTTTTGTTGGTCTCACAAGTGCATTTGGGGAGCTGCTATTGATTGACCTGATGATAGCCGCCAAATCTAGATTGGTCTATGCTAGAATCTATGTGAACATACATCATAAAACAAATCTACCTGAGGTCATCACTATCAACTGTAAACTAGGTAAGTACATCCAAATTGTTGAATATGAATCACTTCCCTTTGCTTGTTTTTCCTGTAAAAAATTTGGTCATTGGGCTAAACACTGCCTGCTAAAAAAACCAAAAGAAAAAGAAGATCATAAAAGGGAACCTAAAAAATTATGGAAGCAGGAAATCAATCCTAATGATAATTCTTTAGGGAATCTTGATCTAGGTCAATAAGAGAACAAAACAGAGAGTTTAAACAATAATTAATCAGAGGTAAATCTGCTACCTGAAAACCAAATCACTTTGGATAAAAAGCCTAGTATTTATCAAGAAGTCAGAGTAGAATCTAGTCAAGAGTAGGGACAACCTAAGGTGAAGAATCTAGAATCTACTACTAATTCTACCAATTTGAATGGCCCAGAAAATTTATCCCCTTCTAGAGATAAATTTCCTATTCCTGATGAAGGAAGTATCAGGGAACATGACCTTAATGGTAATTCTTCAAAAGATAGTGATGATGATTCATTATCCCCTATTGTTGCTTTATGGAGCGAAGAAATCCTGGAGAGAAACTTGAGTCTAGAGATAAACCTTGTTAACCAAGAAGCTCCTTGGTCACAAGTAAAGAAAAATAAAAATTTCAACAAAAACTCAGGTAAAAAAGGTGACAAGAACAACAGTACTTCATGTGAATCTGCTAAAAAACAAGAAAATCATAGTCAAGGGGGAGTACAAACCAGAAGACAACTTAAGTCTGATGTTGGTACTCCTAAAAGTAAAAAAGGAAGGGAATCACATAAGAAAAAAAGAGAGCAGGAAGAAAAACAAAATATAGCGGATGGCAAACACCACACCATCCCTGAGATATTTTCTCCAAGTCTTTAATATGAAAGTTATCTCTTTAAACATAAGAGGGCTTAATAGCCTCCATAAACAAGATGTTCTTAGGAACATTGTTAGAGATAGAAAACCTGATATTTTACTTATCTAAGAAATTAAAATGACTAAAGAAAAACTGGAAAAATTGCATGTGTCTAAAGACTATGGGAGTATTGGAGGTGATTCTGAGGGTGCTTTAGGTGGCATAGGGATTTTTTGGAATAATAAAAATGTTGTGTGTGCAATTTAATTCTCAGTGAAAAGAACATTTTAGTGGTCAAGATTACTTTCCTCAAGGAGAACTTCAGCTAGAACCTTATCAATATATATGCCCCTAACACTAGAGGAGGTGGAAAAAAGTATATGCAAAGATTGAAAGAAATCCATAATCTTTATCAAGAAATTAGCTAGAGGATCATGGGAGACGTCAATAATCCTCTCAAAAATGAGGAAAAAAATAAGGGATTACCTCCCAAATTGACAGTAGATATGATCTGATGGAATTCATTAATGAGGAAGCCTTATTAGATATTTACCTAGAAGGTATTGACTATACTTGGTTGAATAGATGTACGAGGAAAGAATTGATCTAGGTTAAACTGGAGAGAGCCCTCTTAACCCATGATTGGTTGTCCAAGTACTTTTGCGCCGAACTCTGTATTGGTTATGACCACTATCCAATATCCCTAAGTATTAATTAGATCAAGGGAAGAAACAATATTCCCTTCATATTTGAAAGAATGTGGCTAGCCCACCCTAATTTGAAAGATAAGATTGAGGAATGGTGGAACTACAGGTGTGAAGGGGAGCTCTGTATAGAATGGCTAAGAAACTGGATACAATTACAAGTAATATGAAAAGATGGAATAAGGAAGTTATTGGGGATATTTTCCATCTAAAAGGGAACTTGTAGAATGAAATTAAGGAAATTCAGAATAGTATCCAGAAGGAGGGTCTTTCAGAGGAAACTAGAACCAAGGAAAAATAACTTCCAACAGATTATCATAACATTATTACCAAGGAGGAATATTTCTAGAGATAGAGATCTAGAGCTCTTTGGCTTCAGTCAAGGATAAAAAATACAATATTTTTCCACATGACGACTTTGAAACATAAAGCTATTAATAGGATAACAAATCTCCAATCTAAAGGTAAAACTATAAGGAAGGAGGAAGATATCAGATCAGAAATCTTAAGATACTTCTCAGAGCTGCTGGCTAAGGAAAATAATTTGAATAGATCTAATCAGGATGAAATTCTCTCTACCATTCCCAAGTTGGTCGATGATCCTTCTAACAAAATGCTCCAAGCTATCCCTTCAAACAAGGAAATCAGAAATGGTGTCTTCTCCTTTGAAGGAGAAAAATCTCTTGGCCCAGATGGCTTCCCTATGCTGTTCTTCCAACAATTCTGGAATATTATTGGTCAAGATGTGCAGGATGCTATCAAAGAATTCTTTGGAACTAGATGTCTTCTCAAGGAATTAAATTTTGCTTTCTTGGTTCTTATTTCTAAAAAACTAGGAGCCAATACTGTGGAAGAATTTAGACCTATCAGCTTGTGCAATTCTTTATACAAGATTATTTCTAAATTTATTACCTCCAGATTGCTTCAGTTAATTCCGAATATTATTTCCCCCCAACACAATGGTTTTGTTCTTGGGAGACAAATCCTCAATTCTATTATCATGGCTCATGAGAATATCCACTCTCTGGAAAAGGCTAAAAAACATGGCTTCATGATGAAACTGGACCTATCTAAGGCTTATGACAGAGTCGATTAGCAATTTCTGCAGATGGTGTTGTCTTCTTTTGGTTTTAATAAGGAGGTTATCAAAATTATAATGCAACGTGTTACTACTATTTCTTCCTCTATCATTGTTAATGAGGGATCTTCTAATTTTTTAAAACCAACCAGAGGGCTAAGACAAGGAGATCCTATCTCTCCTATTCTCTTTGCTATACTTGCTGAGTGCCTTGGGAGGTATATCCATAAAATGGTGGAAAAAGGTGAAATAAGTGGTATGTACAACCCTCTTCAGCTACACTAATCTACTCTCATGAGCAATTTGTGGATGATACTCTTATCATGGGAGAGTCGACTATTAAAGAAGCTAGAAATCTAAAGAAAGGTCTTTCTATCTATACTACAGCAACTGACCAACTAGTCAATTGGACTAAGAGTTCCATCTTCTTCATAAATACTCCAGAAGAAAGACAAAAAAAAATGTCAACTATTCTTGGTTGTACTATTGGGAAACTTCATTCATCTTACTTGGGCTTACCTCTTTGCTCCAATCCTCTGAAAAGTTTTTGGCATACTCTTATAGACAGATATAGCAATTAATTTTCTGGTTGGAAAGGGGCACTCCTTAGCAATGCAGGAAATCTCCAATTATTGAAATCTACTCTTTAGAATCTCCCAGTTTATGCAATGAGCTTGTTTAAAATTCCCTACAAAATTGCTATTGAAATTGAGAAAATCCAGAAAAGATTCCTTTGGTCAGGGGTTGAGGAAAAGAAAAGATTGAGCCTTGTTTCTTGGGATAAAGTTTGTAAGCCTAAAAACATGGGAGGTCTTGGGCTACAAACTATTAAAAACATAAATAAAGCCCTCATGGCAAAACAATTGTGGAGGATTTATGGAGATAAAAAATAATGGAACTGTATCATTAAAAGCAAATATCTTTTCCTCAATAATTCCTTGGAGGACTTTATAGGTGATGACAATAGTACTAATGGCTCCTTCATTTGGAATAGTATCAAGTCTACCGAAGATCTTATTGTTAAAGGAAAAAGATGGAAGACAGGAGATGGATGTAGAATTTATTTCTGGGAGGATGAATGGATCCACTCAGAGCCTCTATCCAACAACCAAGATTGGAAGAAAATCATTGAGAGATGCAAAGAATCTATTGGCACTAAAGCTATTGATTACAAGAAGGACAACAATTGGAATAATTTGGGAGAAATTGATGTTAGATTTATTTCCCTCCAGCATGAACTACAGACTTGGTATATAAAAGATAACATCCAAGATTTGATTATGTGGAATCCTACTTCTGATGGCAAGTACACTATGGCCTTCACTGTTAAAATCCTCACTAAAAGAGAGGAAAGGCCTCCTTGCTCCTTGGTGTGGTATAAAAATATTATACCTAAAATCAATTATTTCTACTGGATCTTAATTCAAAATAAACCGCCGAATCTTGATAATCTCTCTAGGAGGGGTATAAATATTGTTAATAGATGTAGTCTTTGTTTTGAAAATTATGAATCTTGTCATCATATCATGCTCCATTTCCCTTTCACTTGTAATGTTTGGGATATCATATTAGAAAATGGAATCTCTACTGGTGTTTTCCTTCTGTGTGGTAGGATTTTGTTGCTCAATGGAGCTACCTGCCACATAAATTTATATACAAAGATTTATGGTTTCTCATTCCTCCTCACTTTTGCTGGAGAATATGGAAAGAACACAACAATAGAATCTTTAGATAAAATCAGTCTACCCCTGAAGTGGTAGGAAAGCAAATTTGCAGGGCACTAGAAGAAAACTTCCTTTCATCTAAATCAGAGTCCCATAGGGCTGAGGCAATGGCAGCTCTCAATGTTATTTTGCTGGCAGAGGAACTGGGCTGTAAGAAAGTCTGGCTGGAGGGAGACTCTTTAAATATTATTAATAATATTAGAGGCAAAAGTAAGGCATCTTGGACAATTGATCATATAATTTATAAGATTAATTATGTGGCCTCAAAATTCACCTCCTTTTATGTCACTCATAATTATCAGGAAACTAACCAAGTGGCGGATAGTCTTGCCAATATTGGAGCTAAGAATGATGTCACTTGCAAGTGGCACGAGAATGCTAAAATTAATGATGAGGTTGGATTATTGCTCAATTATGACTGGGTTAATCACAAGGTAGGTGAAGTCATTTGAATTAATCATTCTAATTAATGTTGATTTGATCTGGGGTATGGCGACGACATTGAGCCATGTGAAGTGTCAAACTTATGATGACTTCCTTCAACTGCAAGCCTTTTAGGGTATCATTAATTACTTTGTGTTTTTGAATATCTGTATTCGTTTTGAGCTGAAAATTAGTATGAAAAAAAATAGTGAGAGAGTTTATACCAAGATTGAAGAGAATGAAGAAATGGGGGGAGATCTGAAGAGAGAAGAACCTGTAGTGTGTAAATGGAGGAATGAAAAAGAGGTGTGGAGCAAGCTCAAGAAGGGTAAAGTTTGCAGATACTTAAAGCATCTCCATAGAAACAACAAAGAAGTGACATAAGATTTTTTTAATGGGTGGGAGAATGGGAAAGTGAACATTCTGGGAAAATCTATTAAGCTCACTCTGGACTATCTAGCATAAATTATGGGTCACCCTTTGGAGGGAATGCATTTTTCAAAAGACAAAAATGAGGGCAACAAAGGGAATAAAAAATTCCCCAAGACTGATGAGGAGAGGGCCATGCTCGTGAAGGGTGATATGGACTATGTCAATCTGTCAAACATTAAGCACATATAGGCATTCATTATCAGGGCTATCATGGAGTACTTCAACCTTGATGGCAGCTATTCAAAGGTATACAATTACCATTTTGTTCTGGTTAACCATTTCCATCATGACATTAGGGTTTTCTTTCCATACTATCTTTTAAGCTCACTCAATCAGAGCATTATTGATCATAGAGTTAAATATTCCCCTATTTTACATGAGGGTCTAATTCTGTTGATTACAGACTATGTTAAAAACCATATCCCTGACTCCATTCCTAAGAGTATTGATAATGTTAAGAGGAAGAGTATGGAGGTGTCTATTGGTAAGAGTTCTAGCAAGGCTAAAGCTAAAAAAATCCATAAAGGCCCTATTGCTGTTGATATCTCTTTGTCAATTTATGACGATATCAAGGGGATGAGAACTGATGATGAACATGAAATCGAGTCTTCTGAGGATGAGGGTTTCACTAGGAAACTGAGAAAAATGGATGATCTGAAGATGAACACCATCATTACCAATGAGCCTTTGGGTGGTAAAGGTGATATTGAGGATACCTAAAAGACGGAGAACAACACCTGGATGAAATCACTGAAGAAATTGACAATATCACTGATACCCACATGGAGGACCATACTGTCAAAAATGATGGCGAGGAGTAGACCCAAGAAATTCAGGAATCTCATAGGGAGTCAGGGTACATTGATACCCACATTGATGACCATACTATCGATAATGATCGTGAGGAAGACTAGAATCAAGAATTTCAGGAATCTCAAAGGGAGACGGGGTACATGGAGGAAACTGAGACTGACAAGGGAAAAACTGAGAACAATGAGGAGAATATTGTCCCAGAAGAGAAAGCTAACAAAGGTGATAAGGATAACACAACTAATGATAATGAAGAGTACAACCAAGATAACCTGAAAGGAGATTTTGAAGTGAAGAATGACCAAAAGATGAGGAGCCTAGATGATGATCTCCATGAGAGAGAGGTCAATGTCAAAAGGGTGTCTACACTTTCCTTCCTTCAAATGGCCAGAAATAAAGCAGAGAATATATATAATATGGATAAATGGATTTAGGATGATATTAAGAAGATTCAAGCTAATTATAAGAGCCTAGAAGAGAGAAATTCATTGCTGGAGGAAATCGTGGACAAAATGTGCAATGATGCAATCATTTACCAACATGGGAATGATGTGTTTGATAAGGTTAACAATATGAACACTAAGATTATCACCATGGTTGATAATAGGCTCAAAAAAATTAATGACAAGGTTAACAACAAGGCTATTCTAAAAAAAATTACTACTATCAGCAAAATGGGTATGAAAAATTCTGTGGACAATTTGAAATCTTTGTATACCCTTTTGGAAGGTAACTACAATGATAAGCCAAGGCAGGAGGATGTTTGTCGTCAAGAAACTCATATTTTGGGCCCAAGTACAAGGACTCACTCCAGCACTAAAAAGAAAGTCATTGTTCAGATCAAAGATATCACCAAGCTGTGGGACTCAATCCAGAGCATGGAACTAGAGATGGTTGAAGTTCAGATGCTGGAAGATTAGTTGGAAGTTGTTTAGCTTCTATGCTAGAATGTTTTGGTTGTTGGAATTTTTTTGTCTCCTGTCTGCTGGAAGCTTTTATTAGTTTTTTGTTTTGTTGTTTTGTTATGATATCTACTATTTAATCTGGGTTTTAGCCCTCTTTTGGTTTTCTGTTATGTTTGACAGTTCATTGTTGTTTTAGTCATTTCTTGTCTATCTTTCTGGTGCTTTGTAAAGGGTTTTGGGGTCCCTTCAAAACCTTCTATTACCTTAATCAAAAAACATCTTTATAGTTTTACCTCTATATTTAGGAAACCTCATCATCTCTAATAAAGGGATAGAGACCTTCATCTATGACAAAGTATTTTTAATGTCAAATGATGATGAATTTGAAACTTTTTTAGGCTTCACCAACTAATTTATTAGGAGTTTTATTTTCAGGTGGTTTTAAAAGTTTAGTACTATCATCTTTTGGTTTGTCTATGGTTGTTCCACATTGCTTGTTAGTTGTGGTATCTGGTACCTTATGTTTTGGACTTATTTCTTTTACAAAAATTCAAGTAGGCTTACCTTTATTTGAATTTAATATTCTATTCCTTAGATTGTAATTACTCCTAGCCTGGGCTACAACCAAAAAATTCAAGACTCTTCTTTCTTCCTCTGTGGGTGTTCTCAATCTAGGGATATTCTCTTCTTCTTGATCTAAAAACACTTGTTGCATATAACACTGATGATTGTGTGTCTTATCATCAATCTCAAACTCATAATCATCCTTTGATGAACCATAGTTATCTGGTTCACAAAAGGATTCAACTGATAGTGTATTAATTGATTTGTCAGGATCATATATATCATATTCTGCATTCTCCTCCTATAAAATTTGAGCTATAGAACAATCCAGTGGGGAATCTGGTAAATTACATGGCATACACCACAAATTACTTTCTATCATATAGTTTCCTCTGTTAAGAAGAATATGTGTATCCTTACTTTGGTTTTCCATCCTTCCAATTCATGTTGTATGGAATTCCATGTAATCTTGACCTATCATTTCTATGAAATTGATTCTTTTCTACCCTAGCAACTTTTAGTGACAAATCTTTCAGATTATTCATGACCTTGTAAGACTTATCTTCCTCTTTATTTCACTTTGGTGCCTTAGGGTTATGAAATTTGACATCATCTCTTCTCCCCACTTTTCCAGTAGCCTTCTTATTATTTTCTATTGTGATATCTTCTTTACATGCATGTTACACAGTATGAGAATTTCTGGACCTCATTTCATAATTTCTCTTGCTTTCTCTTTCTCTCAAAGGCATCCATATAAAAGACTAAACATATTTCATTAGTAGGTTTCATGTTATGAGTAATTTATTCAATGACTTGTTGAATCTTTTATTAGAGTCTGCTATTGACTCATTATATCCCTTTTCACACTTGTTAATTCATACAAGGAAAATGAAAAATCATTGTGGTCTCCATACTCTTACAATAAATTTTTCTTGAATTCAACCCATCGAGAAATAGATGCATCTGAAAACCCTTTATACCACTCCCTAGCATCATTTGTTAAGGATTGTACAAATAGATTTATGTAAATATCCTTATGTTGAACATAATGAACTTCATTGTAATTTTGAATGCTCTTATATGAATCTCTCTAGTTCCGGTATTACTTCCACAAAACTTAGGAATTCCATTCTTCCATTCATTTAGTATGTCACGAGGGGATCCTAGTATCCTTGTAAATTTGAGTTGTTTGTATCTATCAATAGTCATGGGACCTCTCACAAATGAAAGTGGATTTGGTTGATATTGGTATCCATGATTTTGGGGAATGTATTGGTATTGACCATGATAATTATTGAAATTATGGTACTTCAAAGGGGATGGTCATGCATTGTATTGTTGATAATTTTCATGGTGGAGTGAGTGACCAAACTGATCATATTGTCTTGTCTGATAGTCATTTCTTTGTTGGAAATTATTGTTGACGAAAGGTGGATATTGATAATTTAATCTTCCTCCCTAGCTATATCCCTCATACGTAGAATTATTATTCACTTTATCCATATTTTGATTTATTCTTGTTCGACATCCTTGACTATCTTCTCCAGGTATGTCCCCAGGCCTTCTCCTAGCTTGATTAGTTGCTTGAGAATTTTGTTCAGAGGCAATAACACTAGGTATGTTTATTTGATTGATTATATTCATCATTTCTTGGGACAATCCACTATTTTGTGTCATAGCATTTAATTTTCCCATTATATCCAAGAGATCATGTAGCTAATTTTAGAGCTATTGTTCAGTCTACATCTTTTGTGCTTCCTAATCATCCATTTAGATACCATCTAAATTTCTACTTGATGTTTCAGGGGAGCTAAAACTAGGAGGTTTTCTTAATCTTCCATTTCTATAAAAATTTTCATTGTAAGCTTTATTCACATGAGTTAGGTTCATTTCTTCCTCTGATATTCTATGCGAATTTTATTTAGTCATTATAGGTAAACCATTCTCATCCAAATGAAGTCTAGGGTAATCAACCTCCCTATCAGGGAATCTTATTCCACCTTTGAATCCCATTGAGTTGTTCTTAGGACTACAATCCTTTCATGTTTATTTGTTTTGTCTGGTTCTACCTTTTTTATTTAACTCAATATAATTAATAGGTCATCCTTGTCCTAATTACCTCCAATGAAACATACAAGATTGAGACTTAAATTATTACAAACTCAAATGTCTTTGACTAGTTCTTTTGAATTTACAAATTACTTTTGCATTCATATACTTTTTTATGATTATCTTTATTTATTAGAGTCGCTACCTCAATATGAGGAATATACTATACTAGTATTCTAGGTTCTCCTTCCCAAAAAGTGCACTTTTTATGTTACCAAAGATTCTAAATGTATTTTAAGTTTAACTCCCCACCGGAGTTGCCAATCTATTGGTTCCCAGATCAATAGATTGGAAATTTATAATATTATGCCAAGATCTATCCTCAAACCTTCCAACTGACTTGGCCAATGAATATGATCAACCAGATTTAGGTTGAATTTACCTACACTTTAGGCTATATAGGATCAAGAGATGATACTTTTATAATATATTATATCTCTTGTTTGTATCATACTTCTGGTCTCTATCTCAAAGTGGCATATACTCTTAAAACATACTGATTCACTTACTGATTACTTCTAACAGCTACTTCTATCTTACTCCTACAACTATCTTGATTATCTAATTGGATTTTTCTTCTATCTATCTTCTTTCTATTGCTACTTCTGTTTTGATTCTTATCTATGAATATTCTTTCTTTTATCTACACTTTTACCTCTTTGATTCTTCTACTGTAATTTTGTTTTGTTCTGAATAATGTTTGTGTGAAATAGACCAGTGCCTTCTTCCTTTTTGGGCTAAAGAGTTACCCTCTTCTAGACCTTTATGTATAAATTTTTGAGACAATTTTTAAACTCACCACTTGGATGAGTTTTTTGCCTAATCTAACCTTCAATACTATTTAACTATTGTTTTCCACAATAATCAGTCTGATTGAATTTAAATTTTTCTTGAAAAGGCCAATCAGATAAGAAACACAAGGATATGAAAGTATCAAATGTATCTTAATTATAAAATTACCATGACATAAAAAATTCTTTCATACAAAGATTTAAGAAAGCATTCATTTACTCGAAATGAAAACAACAGAGAACCACTTTAGATAAAAAGATCATCCATAACACAATTGAGATGAAAATATTGATTTATATTGCTTAAAACTAAAAGTATTTGCAGATTGTATTTAATATATTTTTTTATCATATCCAAACATTTCAAATAGAGATCATAATATATGAAAAAATAAAGAGGCCACACCTCATCATCAAGTCTTTTGGAACATAATCAATTTAACTTAACATTAAACAAACTTTTAAATTAAGAAGAGATTAATCTTCATCCAACCAAGAGTATACATTGGATAGATGTGCCTTGTACTTCTTCTCTTCAAAGGTATCAAAATCATGAATAGTATTCCTCACCTCAAATTTTATTTTCATCATATTTTCCATATGTTGTGAACCTCCATCAAGTGTCAAGACATCATTCCTCATGGTGTCCAAGGCATCCTCCATTATCTAATTGTATTCCTCCATCCAAGTTCTTTGATCCCTTAAAGATTCATGTTTAGTGCACAATTCAGGAAATCCCAGCTTTATGGTGCTCTGGAATCCATCATATTTTGATTATAGACCCTCGTAATACTCATTATGTTTGGTCATTAATTTCTCAACAAGGGAAATGAAATTGGTGTATGAGGCTCTATTTAGTTGTAAGTCACGTAATTTTGTATCAAGACTATTATTCAACCTCTGGTGCTCCATCATAGCCATATAATTATTTTGGTGAGAAATCCAAAAATCATCAAGCCACACTATTAAGTTTGCTAACCTTTTGTGGAGCAAAGTAGAAACTATCTCAAATTTGTAACATTGCATCTTTGTCACCATCTATTGATTATCTTCTTGCAACTTTTCATACTTGATCTTTAACTCTTCATCATTAATAGAGGTACTCTTCATGTTGGTATCCCTCAAAGAAGTATTTTCTATCAATGATCTTTCATACTTCAACTTGAAATTATTCCTCTCCTTTATCATCTATTTCATTTGAGCCATATTCAACTTGGAAATGCTAATACCAAAGTCTACTGTCACAATTGGGCCAACCTCTCCCACTTTAAGGGTCATCATATGACCAAATTATTTCTCAATGTATATTATCTTTGTCCTTTTATTAGGAGGATATAATACCCAAATCATCATGGACTATTCTCTTGGATCAAATCTTGATCCAATGTAAATTTCCTTCACTCATTGAATATTTAACTTATACTCTTTATCATCACTATGTAGAAAGATGTTAAATACTAGAGCCACACTTAGATCCCACCCAGAGAATACCACAATCCTTGCCTCTTGTAGTAGTTTCCTTACCCTGTTTAGTGTCATAATATTGATTTCATGGTTAATATCCATCTTCAATCTGTTCAATGATTGTTGCTCATTGTCTGGGGTGATAGTAGTGATTGAATCCTTTAGTTTTTTAGCTTTAAAGTTATACAAAGAGGTTTTGAATTATTTTTATTTCACAAATTCATCATAAGAAACAAAAGACTCATAACTAGAGATCCTAGCATCTTCATCAACTTTCAACTTTGTGGCTACTCATTTTCCTCTATCCGAGATTTCCATGTACTCGTCAACTGTCATCCTTGGGACCTGTTGGAACTAAGGCTGTTCCTTATCTTATCCATTAGATTACTCTCTAATGATATGTATTCTATGTGTTTCATCTCTTTCATCTTCCATTCTTGTTCTTGATTATAATTATCTACTACCCCCTCAGCCTCCTAATCGTCCAATTTTTTGAAAACATCCTCTGCAAGAAAGGGAATGTGTTTATATCCACTGAGGCTTTGATTCTTTGTTGCATAGTTGATATAACCCTTAGGGTCATACCCCTTTCTTGGATTAGCCTTCAAGTTTTATTGTGCCAATACCTTATCTCTAATGATATCATAAGCCTTTGTTGAAATAATATTGAAGTCATTGAAATTTAGTGTGCCTAGCATAAATGCTTTCTTACAAGATGAGGCCAAATTCTTGAAACTAGAATAGTCTAACTCCCTAAAAATCTCCAAGTGTGCAATCCTATCAGGAATTGTTTTGGGAAATTTATATGGCACCCCTTCAAAACTGGATTCCTTGGTCATAGTGAAATCTTCATGAACATACCATTCCCCCAGTTGTGATTTATTATCTTCCTCTCATCAAATTCCTTTGGTCTCAGAAACCTCTTAATTTCCTAAAAAATAGAGTAATCACAAGGATGATTATATATCCTGTAAATTTCCTTTACAAATAACTCCTAAAAATGAAGATAATGGGATCTTGTAAACTTTGAGTCCCAAATAGAAGTCCACATTGGATTGGTAACTATTCTCCCTCCTTTCCCACTTTTCTGATTCTTAACCAATCTGGCCAAATGCCCACCTCTTGACCATAGAAGAGTATCATATGCATTAGGACATAATAAATCCTAAAATAGATGTGTTCAAGATATTTTTTAATAGATCTCAACCCAATATCTACCATTCTAGAAACATATTCTACATAATTGAATGATCTGGGATTATGACACTGGACATCTGTCAGAATTACCATTAGAGAAATGGACATGAAGTTTGGCACTTCAGCTCCTACCACTTGCCCTACTAAGTAGTAGGTATATTTCATGTATGGATCAAATAGGTCAACACTAAATAGAGGGACATATTCACTATTGAGAGGGATAAATTTACCATATGATTTGGTTTGTGTCATGGTAATCTCTACTCCTTGTAGGTTGTATCCAACCTTGCATACTCATTCTCTTGGTCTATGAGATTTATAGGATAGTCTGGAAAATCATCTATACCAAACACTTTAATCACTGTATTTTTTGATATAAAGAAAAAGGGCTCTCCCCCAAAGTTGCATATGAATTTCTTCTCAAGTCCGATGGGCTTAAGTATTGGCTCATGTATTATTTCACTTAGTTATGTTTTCTCTATCCTGTTCTTAGGCTTCCTCAACAGTTTGGTCATGAAAATTGGTTTTTTAGTTGTTTTAAGTCAGACTTATGGGCTTGATTTAATAGAGATTAATCTTATACTTTCATCTTTTTTATGGGCAAATACACTCTATTATGGTTATATATATATATATATATATATATATATATATATATATAAAATTGTGTGTGTGTGTGTGTTAGTTTAATTATAGAATGGTGAATGATTAATCTAGTGATGAATGGATATATATGTGCTACATGTGTTTTGTGCCTATTAACATTTATGATTTAGAAAGATTCAATGCAACAATGATCAACAAATGACGCTCACATAGGTCATGCTTTTAGAGCTCGAGTCCACGTAGTTCAACAAGGATCAACAATTGAAGTAGTCCAATGATGAACCGATCACATCTCATGTGAACAAATTCAAATGATTACTATCAATGTGAAACTAATCTAGGAGATAGTGGGAGCTATATCTACTCTTTGTGTGGTTGAACAAGTTTTTTGTTCCTCATTTAGTAGATGGTTTTTCTCCCTCTTTCTAGTGTTGTAATAACTCTGATTCACCTATTATTTTGGCGTTGATCTATTAGTGCTTAATTAGTTAGTATTTTTTTGTTATAAATAAGAAGCTACACTTCTTCAAAAGCTAGTTCAGATAGATTAAGATTTCATGTATTATAATTTTTAGTTTTCAATACAGTTTTAGTTAAGTTCAAAGTATGCTTTGTAATCAAGTACTTTTGATGAATGAGTAAAAGCAATGAAGTTTTGAGTTTATAAGTGTGTAACTACATTATGGATACTCATCCAAGGGGAACCACTTGGTGAGTAATTTGTTTCAATTCCAACATTAGTTTCCTTAGGTTGTTTTTAAGTTTCAGAGTTTGTCTATTCTTGCAGCCACTAGAAGTGATTTCCTGTGATTGTTCCTGTAGTAAAGGCAGACAAAGTAGTTCCCATCAGCACATCTCAAACTTTCCTAGACCAATTTACATATGTTTAACTTCAACATTTGAATTATGTCAAGCATTTGAATTATTCCCATTCCAAGCATTTACCTTTCAACATTTGTTTTCCTGTAGCTATAGGATAACATGGCCTTAGTAGGAACTTAGTGCACATCCAATGCATTACCCATTTCAAGTTCACGCACCCTGGTTTGAAAATGTAAATGAGCCTTATCTATAAGAAAGATAGCTACTCAATCTGGATGTCCAATCCTTGAGTTGTGTTTCATTGCCTAGTTATTAATCTAGTAGGGAAGTCAAGCATTTTTGGCACCATTTTCGGGGATGGTGTCAAACTAAGTAACTATTGCAACCATGAGTTAAGTTTTTAGTTTATTTCATGTTTGCCTTAGTTTAGTTAAGTCTTAAATTTTCATTCTAGCTCAATTTAGTTAAAATCACCAATCTGCATGCATAGAAGAAGAAGAGATGTCTTAGGAAAATTCCTTCCTAATTACCTTGACCTTGGTAACCAACTAGGTGATAATTGTTTTCATCAACAAAAAGAAGAAGAGGATAATCCTTGTGCCGGTGTTCTTCCAAATCTACCACCTTGTGCTGATGTGCTGATATATTTTCTAATCTGCATATACCTCCACTAGTGAACCAATTTGTTCCAAATCAAGTTGACAATCTACTGGCTTTAGTAGTTCATCAACCAAAGTATCAACCAGTGAATCCACCAAGGATGGCTCACCCAAATTTCAAATTCCCAATCACTAACCAAAATGAAAACAATAATCTCAAAAAAATTTCTGCTTCAGTACTCCCTAAGTTCTATGGCTTTATAAATGAGGATCTAGATAAATTATTGTTTGAATTTGAAATCCTCTATAGAAGCTATGATTATACCTTTTATTCCCACAGTCTTAAGATATTTCCTACTACTTTGAAGGAATCAACATTATGACGGTTTATGAGCATAGGAAGAGATGTTATGAGAACTTGGTATGATATGAAGGAAATGTTCCTTCTCAAGTATATAGATTATTGTATAGGGGATAAAGGGAATGACATCTTTAGAATGCAAAAAAAGAAGAGAGTTTGGAGGACTACATTTCAAGAATCATGATTGGTTTGAAGAAGTCCTCACATCATGAGCTCAATGAAGAGTCTCAAAAGTTGATGTTTCTAAGAGGAATCACTAGAGGTTGTATTGAAGCATTAGAACTCATGGGAGGAGGAGACACCACTTAAGAATCTTGGGATGATCTCAAGAAGATATGTTTGAATTATTCTAGAGAACCTGACATGTACTGCATATACTAGTTCAAACGGTGACTTACCACTAGCCACCTTAATTGTCACTCTATCAGCCCATAAGGCCAATTTTATCTTTGAATGCCATGATCTCTTGTTTTCCTCCAAAGTCTTCTTCAATATTTTAAGAATTCTCTTATCGCTTGATTCTTCCTATCCATTTTCTTGTGGATGATATGGAGAGGAATAAGATAGGACTATTCCATTTTCATCACAGAACTCTTGAAACTCTCTACACCTGAAACACTTGGCATTATCTGTTACTAAATTCAAAGAGACACCAAACCTAGTCAAGACACTCTCCATTAAGAAATCAATGAAAAATTTAATGGCTTCTCCTTTGTAGGGATTACTTCAATCCATTTTGTAAAGTAGTCTGTAGCAACTAGGATCCAACTGTGTCCTCCGCTGTATTTTTCTGCAAACTCCCCAATGAAATGAATTCCCCACATAGTAAAAGAGGCCTGAGCTTGTATTGTATTCAACAATAGGGCACCTGAGAATTTCAATTTTGAAGAGAACCTTTGGCAGGGCTCACACTTTTGTACAAAATGAAAGAATCTTTGAAAACATGGGGCCAATAGTAACCAACCCTCAAAATTTTGTGTGCAGTAGTCTTAGCAGAAAAATGTCCCCCACACAAGCCTGCATGCATTTCTTTCAACACTTTATCTACTTGCCTTTAATCCAAACATAATAAGAGGACACCATCTCTATTCTTCCATTATAGTTCTCCTTGTACTAAGGTATACTTCTAAGATTCCAACCTTATAGTCCTTTTTTGATTGTCACTCATAATATCAGGGCACTTGACATTATTGAGGAAGTATATAATATCAGAATACCATAGTTGTGTCACAATGCTAGTGAGTGTTAGGTCTTTCAACTCCATATTATTCAGTTGCACTAAATCAATATTCTACTCTATCATGATATTTTCTAAGCCCAATCCTTTCACTAGCTTTGTGATATGGATTTCTAAATTGAATTCCTGCACCCTGTTTATCCATTTGCATGTTTTCCCAGTGACCTCTGATTGGGTAAGAATATCTTTAATAGATGCATGAGATACATATGCTATTACTTTTGAACAAACTAGATAAGGCTTGAATGACTTAACAACCTTGACTAATTCATATGCCTTCTTCTCCATCACCTCATAATTCAATTCTGCAGCTTGGAGTGACTTGGTATAAAAAGCAATAGGATGTTCATGTCCTTCCTCATCTTTTTGCAATAAAAAAACAACTATTGTATAAAATGATGCAAAAGAGAAGAGTGAGAAGGGTTTACTATAATCAAGAGACCTCAAGATAGGGGCTTCCTAGATTTATTTCTTGATCTTATCAAAGGTAGACCATGCCTCATGATCCCACTGGAACTTGGCATCTTTCTTTAAAAACTTTATTATTGGTTTGACAATTTTTGCAAAATTGATAATGAATCTTCTGAAAAAATTTATCTTTCCTAAGAAAGAGTTCACTCCTTTGACATTTCTTGGGGAAATGAATTTTTGAATTGCTTTTATCCTCTCAAGATCAATCCTTACTCCTTCCTTTGATACAATGTGCCCTACTAACTTTCCCAGTGTTACTGCAAACTGGCACTTCTTTGGATTTAAAGACACACCATACTCAACAAATTTGATGAACACCTTTTCAAGATGATCAAAATGATGTTTTTCTTCCTTAGAATATGTTTTCAAGTCATCCTGATAAATAACCATAAATAGATCAATTAAATTCTTTGAAAGCAACATCCATAGCTTGTTGGAATGTTGCTCTTGCATTCATTAGACTGAAAGACATCCTGATGTACACATAGCTTCCCCAAGGAGTAGTAAATGCAGTCTTAAACTGCTCTAAATCCTTCACTAGTACTTGATTATATCCTAATAAGCCATCCATCATGGACAATAAGTCACAACCAGTGACTTTATGCAACATTGCCTCCATATTTGGAAAGGAATAATTTTCTTTCAGAGATGCTAGGTTCAGATTTCTAAAATCCACACACAGCCTTATGTCACCATTTTTCTTCCTGACTGGGACTAAATTGGATACCTAGGTTGAATGTCTTATAGGCTGAATAATCCTTGCTTCTCTCAACCTCATCAGTTCTTGTTACATTTTAGGGGCCAATAATGGATTAATAAGCCTCTTCTTTTTCCTGAATGGTTTTATTTCTGGCTTCAATGGGATCTCATGTTGAAATGGGTCTTCTCTATAAGACTTCAAATCCTCATGGGACTATGCAAACACCTACTTGTATTTTCTTAATAGCTTTATCAGATTTTTTCTTACATGGGGATCTAAGTTCCTTCCAATGTACACATTTTGAGGTGCTGCCTCTGATCCAAGGTTCACCTCTTCAAGGTCCTCAAGCTTGGCATTGCTCTTCTTAGACATAAAATTATCTTGGTCATTGAATAATACCTCTTGTTCTACTAACCCCTTAGGTATCTAATTTGAATTCAACTAGGCCACTTCATTTTTGAAGACCATTTCCTTGCCATCAAATATTTCAACCAATGCATTGTAATCTACATGTTGATCCTCAAAATGGTCTAGACATTATACAAACTTGAGGATATCTTGGTCATCCTAAATTTTTTTCCAATTATATACATTATCTGGCACTACAGGTCTGTTCTTGACCTCCATAATTGATACCCCATTCAAAGTAGAATCATCAATTTTTAAAGCAACATTGGCCAAAAAATCAGACATAATATTGTTTTATCTCTCAACCCAATTAATGTTGAAAGCATAAAATATTTCTATTTGATCCCATACTGGATGTTTGTACAATTTTAACATAAAATTCTTCACAACATATTTGGATCTAACCTGGGCTACTACCAATTTAGATCCTCTAAATTTTTTTAAACATTTGATGCCATGCTTTGATGCAATGTTTAACCCTAAACATAGGGCTTCATACTCAACAGTGTTATTTGTACAAAGAAAAGATAATAAGAAGGAATACTTGAAAGTGGTACCGGATGGAGAAATGAAAAGGACACCAGCTCCTGATCCTTAATTTGAAAAAGCTCTATCAAAATACATTTTTCATAGGCCATTTTATTGTGTGCATAATTCGTCCACCAGTGGATCAACATTTCTGCACTCTAGCAGGATTTTATCCACTCTAAAGTTCTCCATGTCCACCTCAACACAATAATTGAGCATTTTATTTGGCACCTTTTCAACAGTGACTAGTGCTCATGGCTGCTTATACAATTTAACCTCACTCCCATTTATAGGGATTGTTGCCTAAGATAGTTCCAATTGTACATGGCCCTACTGTTGTTGCCCATTGTCTTAACAACAACATGCCATAATTGGGTTGAGTATCCACAACATCTACATCCATCTTGTATGTGGCCCCAGAAAATACAACTGTCTTCACCTCAACTCCCTTCAAAGTCTCTACCACAAGGACCTCTCTATTGTCCATGGCATAGCATCTCCCATAACAAGTGTCCATACTCATTCCTAATTCCTTCATTACTTCATATGGCATGACATTGGAAGTAACACCAGAATCAATCATGCAATTTTTTACAAGCTTGTTATTAATTAATAAAGTAACATAGAATGGATCAACTTGAGATGGATCTTGGGTAATCATATTACCTACATACAATTTAGGGGTTTTTGGCTCAAAGGCAACTTCCTTTTTCTTATTCTCCTTCTTATTTTGAATAGGGATATCTTCAATCCCTTTGAAAATTGACATTACAGCTTCTTTGTGCTCTTTTATGTTAAAAATTTCCATCAATGTAATTGTCACTTTCATTTGAGTAAGAGCATGCTTTATGTCAAATGCAGGAAATTCAAAAAATATATCAGTTGTTTTCTTACCTTTCTTTGTCTTTTTAGCAACACTTTGTTCTTCTACTTTCACTTCCTCTTTCTTCTTTTGGGCATGAGAGGACTCTGCTTGTTTTGTAGTTTTGTTTTCTTTGTTATCCTTGATAGGAGATTCTACAGAAACTTGTGGGGCATCTTCCTTAATGAATACAAAAGCAAGTTAGCCTTGTCCAGGCTCCACCCTTCTATTTCTCAAATCATATGCACCTCTAGCCTGATTTATTGCTGCTATGGTCAAGGCTCTCTTTTCCACATCACTTGGAAGTCCTTAACATCACCTATTGCATTAATAGTTGTTTGTGGCATGGCACCATCTTTATCTTCTGAATCAAAATAAACTTGTGACTGGTATTCTAAGTACTATCCTCCTTTATTTCTTATATTTTCATGAGGTTCATTGTCTTTTGGAGACCATGGATAAGGTTTCCTCATAGTGAACATATTTACAGCATGGCCTTCTTGTCCTGAATCTGTCTGTTCATTTCCCTCTTCCATTTAATCAGCTAGAGCTTGAGCTACAACACATTGGTAAGAAGAATGAGGCATGTTACAAGAAGCACACCAGGGGGAGTTCTCCACATTATTTGTATTATTTCTCCTTAGAGGATCAGGGGTCTCCTTTGTCTTCTTATTTTCTTTATTTTTAGGGATAGGCTTGCCATCATTCCAATTTTTTTTATATGGCACATCCTACAAATTTGGCTATCTATCATACCTCTGGTATTAATACTTGTTATCATGAAAAACTTTGTCATTTTTGTCTATTTTGGCAGTGAGATCCTTTAATAAATTCATTAACTTATCCACCCTATCATCCTCTTTGATAGGCTTTCCTGCTTGTCCTCTTGTCTCCTTCCACGGTTTACCATCCTCTCTCTTTCCCATCTTTCCTGAGGCTTTCCTATTGCTCTCAATATTAATAGATGTTTTATATGCATCCCTTAGAGTACATAGGTTCTTATCCCTAAGAAGGTATGACATATTTCCATCAGCAACATTGAAGTAGGTAGTTAAACATAATTGCTCATCTAATCTCAACACTTGGAATGATTTGTTCATGGCCTTTTGAAATCTATTGTTGAAATCTACCATGCTTTCAATAGGGAACTTCTTGATGTTATTAAATTCATTTAACATGTAACCTAAATTGACATGTTCTCAGTATTATTCTCTAAAACATCTGACGAATTCATCCCAAGATGCTATGCTATCCTCAGGAAAATTCCTAAACCAATCCCTAGCATATTCTATCAAAGATTGGACAAAAAGTTTCATTATAACATCTTCATTCTCAATCTCAAAATCAGTGATCTTATCAGTAAAAGATTTCAAGTGTTCTTCATAAGTAATGACATTATTACTAGTGAACCTTGGGATTCGGTCTCTTACCTCATTGGGGATCATGTTTTGATGACCAAGGATGACATTAAAGAATAGAGGCCGATATCTATCCAAATGGACAGGTCTTCTTTGAAAGTTTCCAAGGGTGTTATTTCCACTTGTGCCTGCTACACCTCCTTGATTTTGAGTAGGTTGAGGAGAACCTTACTTAGGACCATAAATTTGAGCACTCGGATTAGGACCAAAAAGATGAGCATTTGGCCTTGAACCACTTGGTGGGTTTTGTTGTAGTGTCCCAGTGGCAACTGGAATTGAACTACTTGCAGTAGTATGTGTAGTGTCATGTAGGAAAGCTATCCTCATCTTAATGTCTACTAGACCAGCCTCTAACTCCATCTTTTCTAGTTTCTTAGCTAAATCCTCTTTAGCTTTTATAGCTTTCTCCAATTCTATGTCAACTTGGGACATATTAGCAGGGCTAGCTTTTCTTTGTTTAGGCTCATTTATACTTATGCCTACAACTTTATGCTTTCCCTTATCAGATGCATCCTTGTCATTTTTCTTGAGCTTTGCATTTTTCTCAATTTCACATGGGTGTAACTACCTTATAATAGGTCCTTCTCCTTCAAACTCATCTTCCTTAGAATTAGATTTGTTACTAGTAGCTTGTTGCCCCAGGGTTCCAAGATTACCAAACAAATCTTCATTCAAACCCCTGAACTCCTCATTTAAAATTTTTTCCTTAAGTTTATTGTTCTTTGTATTTTTCAAGAGTTCATCCCTTTCAACCAATAATTTATAAATTTCTTTCTCATGCTTCTTCCTTGCATTCTCTATTTCTAACAACTTCTCTCATTCATTTCTTCTCAAGTCTAGAACCTCATCACACAATTTATCATAATCATAGGATGCAGTCTCAATAGCAAACATTTCTCCTTGTTGGTTTAGAGTTTCCTTGTAGGGAAGAAGCCTGCATCATTCATTTCTCCATATTTAAAAGGATCAAAAGATGCATTATCTGTATAAGGGCCAACTTGCCTTGAATGCTTAGCACTTTCAGATGAAGATGAAACTCTCTTAGGGATAGGGGTTTCCATTATCCATTTTGAAACTTTGGGGGAATTATGGTTTGACACACCTCTTTTAGACCATTTTGTCTTACCAGGTGTATAGAGCTCTTCTCCTATATTTCTCTCTAGATTTTCTATAATAGGACCTGGTATTTCTTTACTGACTCATTTTAAATCAGTCAAGAAATTTCAATATTTCAATATGCAAATACTATAATTCACAAAGTATAGAGTTGCCACCCACAACAAGTATGGAAATTTCTTACAACCTAATAAAAAAATGGAACAATACAAAGTTATTCTCTATGAACTTGAAACCCTTATTGTTAAAACCCACTTCTCCCTAGTAGAGTCACCATTTGGTTAGAGATTTTTCTTGTAGAACCTTTATTAAGCATTAATTCTTGACTCTATGATTCCCAAGGCTTGATTCAAACAAGGAAAAGTCTAATTGATGAGGATTTGATCCTTCTTCTTCTTTGAGATCCATAGACTCAAGCGAGTGTACCTCTTGAGACTCACTGCTTCACAATGAATCTTATAGTGGATTAAGGATCAAAATGATATGCTCCTACCTTTTACTATAACTGTTGATAACACATTCTACAAATGCTAATAACCAATATTATGCAGAGCTTTACAAGCCATACTATGAACTTGACAAGAGCAAATACTAGTAAAATAAGGATTCTACCCCTTCTTCTCTTTAAGCTTCTAACTCAGGTAGGCTGACCTAATGATTCACTCTTCAAGGAATCAACAAAATTACTTGCATTCTTTAATACAAATGATAAACATCTATGTTCTTAAAAAGAAACATAAAAGGATTATTTAGATTTTAAAGTTTGATGGTGATAATTGCTATTCAAATTCAGACCAATGCCTAATCTAGGGCAAAGAGTCAAATGAAATATATACTAACAATTTTTTTTAATGAAAACACACTTAAAACTCAGATGAAATTCCTTACAAGTCATGTTTTCATTCTCATATCCATGTATCAAATTCTTATGCAAATATTTAACCCTCTGAAATGACCCTAAAGAATTACCCCTCCCTTGGAAGAAACTTAAGAAAAATCCCAAATCTACCTTGTAAATAGTATATTGAACTTGCCTTACAAACTCAATACACAAGAGCTCAAATAAAAGCATATTAAGACATCATAGATATCAAACATGAAATTCCACTATATTTTATTAAAATATCTCTGCTCAATACATCCAGAATGACAAAAAATTAAAAAATAGACAATTACCAAAACTGTCTCGCAGTTGTGAGTTCACCACCCTTAACATTACATTACAACCTGCTACTTATAGTATCAACAAGCCATCTTGGAATCCTAAAAGAAATAGGATGCAACAAGCTTCAAATGGCTAGGAAAATAAAAAAGCACTAAAGACAAAAGTAGTTCAATTTTCAGTTAGTGGAGGAGGGAAACTTGAGTAGTTGATTTGCAATTATTTCAAATCTTTTGCAGTTGGCACCTTTTATCTACAGATGCTCAAGGTAACTTCTAAAAGTTTTTATGAGACATAATGATCGCCAATATAGGCTAACTTACACCATTCTTGATGGTAATTACCCTCCCTATGTTTATTTATCAAATGCTTTATCCATTGACTCCTCATCTATTACATCCAAGTTTGTTGGCTTCTTCTTCTTGGGCCTAGTGCTGTTGTCCCAAAAGATTAGATCGGTTTACTTATGGCTCTAAGACAAGATCTAAATCCACCACCATGAAACCCTCTGAGAATCAGATTTAAATATTTGAAAAATAGTTGCAACGGCTACACCTGACACAAAATTCTCCATTGATGACCCATATTTAAACATTTTTGGACTTTAAAACACAATCGTTGATGAATATTAAGTTACTCAGGCTTCAAAGATCTGATCTAGACACATGGCGTACATGCATTATGCCTTGAATACTATATTTCATGCAAATTTTCTATAAAGCTTTATGCCCACCATTAGATCCTTATCAACTTATCTGCCTTTTACCTTTCTTTACTTCTAGCTGGGTCCCATCTAATATCCATGTGTCATGTAGGCACAATGCCTTGAACACTATCTAATGATCATCTTCACTATAAGGCTTTGTAACAACCGTCTGATGCAAATCAACTAGACTGTGCATTAATCTTACCCTTGGCTTCATAACTGCAGGTTCCACTAACTAGGCTGGACACATGGTGCAAATATGTAATGCCTTGAAGTTTAGATCTCACACATCTTCTTCATAAGGATTTACACCCGCTGAATGATCTATCTATATTTTATTTATCATTAACTCATCCTTTGTTTAGGCCCCATGATCATAGGAGGACATGCGTCAATCAGGTGCGTTGCCTTGATCATTAAATCTTGAGAACTTTATCAATAAGGATTCACGCTGACCATCAGATGAAATCTAACCTGAATATGACTTACTCAATCATCACTTTACCAACCATAGATCCCAAATCTTGATTAAGACACGTGTCACATAGGCACAATGCGTTGATCATTAGAAAAACTACATCTCTGACTTGAGGCTTTACACACACTGTTGGATGGATTCTTACTTTACTGTCTATTACTTCTGCTTTGACTTTAGATCTAGCTTGCCACTTCTACATGTCCATCAGGTGCAATGCCTTGAATAGTATCTATCACTCATCTTCACTTTAAAGAAAAGTTCCCACCAGATGACCAAATTTGACTTGATCACCTTTTAACTTCACTTGATCTTTGGCCAGGTCCCACAAGCCGCCACTTGTCACCATGACATGATGCCTTAAAAAGTAAAAAACTTCATCTTCATGATCAAGGGATAGTGATGGCCATAGATATTCTGCAAACTTGCTATCCTTTTAAACACCCTTTGAAGACTTGTGGCCATGATTTCCCAAATTGCCAGATGTCATTTGGGCGCAATGCCTCAATAGTTAACTACCTTCATCTTTGTGTTTGAGGTAATGCACTGACCGTTGGAAGAAATCCAACCTGATTGTTCTTTAACCCATCTAAAGCCTCAACAACTTGATATTTGACAACCAGGCACTGTGTCATATTAAATTGGAAGCACTTCCATTTTGGTAGGTTTAGCACCCTCGTTTAGTACACTAGCATATTAGATCTTCATTTAGGATGCATATGCACTTGATTCTACATTTCTAGGTGAAATTAGGGTTAGGACCCTTTGGGTCCTCCTTAATCTCCCTTTCTATGGCTCCATTTTTAGGTAGAACCTATGTATTGGCTCTCCTAAATCTTCATCATACCCATTCTTTGGCCTTTGTGCCTCTATCCAACATTCTGGTGTGTTTTCTCACCTTCTTGGGTCCTCGGTTGACCTGGGAATCTGAACAAGGAGACTAGACTGAAACCTCAAGTCTAGGTTGAGATTGATTCTAAACTAGGTTAGAATTGAGGTCAACCTTGACCTAGGTCAAGGTCAAGTTTGTCCTTTACCTAGGTCAAGGTCAAAGTTGACCTTGACCTCTGTCAAGAGGTGGTCCCCGCTTTCAAATCTAGAGATTATCAAGGTTCTAAAACTTAAAATAGGTCCCCAGGTCTGCATGCGGAATTGTTTTACCTGATATTTGGATTAATAAATCCCCTCCTTGGTTGGTGATTATAATTGGACCATAATTAAAGGTGAAATTTGAATTTGGGTCCTTTGCATTTCCCTAGGAGGTCTATATTGAGATCTTTATATAAACACTCTCTTTTGCCTTCATTTGTTCATGAGAGAAAATTGTAAGATGATATGATGCAATTATGATTATGACATGATGATGATGCAAGAAAGCAATAGGATGATATAGAAGGACAAGATATGATGATGCATTGATACAGACGATCATTTTTGTGGATAAGCCATTGTGGATCTTCTTTGGAGCAAGAGAGACTTCTTCCTTCCTTCCTTCTTCTTGGATCCACGATTTTCAACATTTAAGCATTCAAAAGATATTATCATGGGGTAGAAACTATGGATTGTGAGTTTGGTAGGAATACTTTAGCCTTAGGGGCTTGGTATGCTTTCTTTATCATATTCAAATCTATGCATTACTTTCTCATTTTCAATTCATGTTAGGGTTTTAATCTAGATGATTAGATCTTGACATTACACATTTAAAGCTCTTTCCAAGAGAAACACACACACATACATTCTACGATATTCGTCTATTCATGGAGGTGTAGATTACCAAAATAAGGGTTTGACTAAGGTAAAACCCTATATAGGCACCCCAAAATCCCTCTTTTTTAGATATTTGCAGGTGCTATTTTGGGAGTTATAGGTTCAAAAATAGTGGATTAGAGTGCAGATTAGGATACCCTTTTCGACAAACTTTCAGGATCCAAAAATAGATTTCCTGTCAGAGAATTTTTAGGTCGATTTTTCCCTAGGTTAGAATTGGAAATTCTGGGTCAATGGTGACATTGACTTGAGGGTACAAATCAAAACTGTGTCAGAACGGAAAAATATTTTTGGGTATTGTTCATTTCTACATTTCTATTCCAGATCCAGTCTTAGATTTTCCAGAAACTCAACACAGGCTTTAGAAAAATGGTATTTTTAGACCTGCTATGATGTGAGATAAGTATTTTACTCCATTAATCTTTGCTTTCATTTTCCAAATCTATATCCCTTATTAATTAAAAATTAAATGTAAATGGTTGAATATGGCATAGGTCTCTTTTATATACAAATCTCTATTGTAGAAACCCTATTTAGGAGACCATCCAAATTTACATATTACATTTTGGTGAACCCGTGATAGACAACTTTTTCTCTTTGATGTTAGATTTACATTTCATATTAGATCTTTCATGCATATAGAAGTAGGTTTTCTTTTATGATCTTGTATTTATATTCCAAAAATACATAAAAATTATAAAATTTCTTTAAAAAACACAAAAACATTTACATGCTTGTAATTTTATGGTGTGTTCAACATGTATGACTCTTGTTTTGAATACTTTGATGAGGATTTTATTGTACAAGAGAATATATCCCTTAATGAGTTACATGGAAGTGAGAATGAAAATGGTTCGAATGGGATCTCCATGGATCCTACTCCTATTTCATCCTCCTCCACAACATCTCCAAGTAACCTTTACCATAGGGTGTGTGCATGGTTCCCTTCACATTCCACTATTTGCAACATTGAGGCACCTAGAATGTTATTCCCTAAACCTTTGATGATGGCAAAAGGATGTCCACGAATAAAAATTAGGGGTAAACCTAGAGATACTTTGGATTTCTTTGACAACACGGATTCTGTTTCACATGCTTATTGTACATGGAATAATCCTCAGCCTACTGTTCTAGCTTTTTACCTCCTTCTCAACCTGAGCTTCCTCGAGCACCTAGGTTACCTTCTTCCTTTAAGGAGTATGACTTAGTCAAACAATTACATGCTACTCCCGCAAAGATATCTTTATGGGAATTGCTTCAAAATTATCCTACATATCATGAGGCATTAAAAAAATCTTTATCTACTCTTCCTGCTCCTCCTCTTAATCAAGAGAATATTAATTCATTTTTGGAGTGCATGCATACTATGCCTTCTATACCTCCTATTGTATTCACTGATGAAAATTTACCTTCTGTTGAGGTGCAGAATCAATATGATGCTCTTATGGTTGTTGTTTCTATTAATCAGAGTATAATTCATAGAACATTAATTGACAATGGATATAGGCTTAATGTTTGTATCATGGATATGCTCAAGGATATTAAGGCCGATCTTACAACCATTCAACTAGATAATATCCCTATTCGTGGATTTGATAACATTGCAAAAAAAACTTTGGGTATTATTACACTACCTATTAAGGTTGGTCCAGTTCTTCTTAACACACCTATTCATGTTATGCCTAGACCTATCAATTATAACCTTTTGTTAGGAAGAACTTGGTTACATACTATGCATGTGATTCCTTCTACTCTTCATCATAAGGTTAGGTTCATTTATAACAATATGATGTATACACTACATGTAGATGATGCACCGAATCCGTTCTTAAATGTGGAATATGCTAGGGTTTTTGAACCTATACAACCAAGTAAGGAACCTAAGAAACCACCTAAAGTTAAACAAATTGAAGCTCCATCCTCTTCCTTGACTAAATATTATTGGGGAACATTGGATTTTAATCCTTCTTTTATAGGAGAATACAAAGTTATAATTTCCCCATTTTTTCATGAGCATTAGAGTTGAGGGATTATCCTATTATTCTATCCCTCGTAGGCTAATGAGGTTGGTTAGAGGGTCCTTTGAAGGATGCATCTTCTTCAGTGGCCAGAGTTTTGCAGGTTTGGCTTTCGTTTGAGGTCTCTAGGACTCTATATGCAGTAATTGCTATTTATAGTAAGTATTGAGGAGGTTAGTGTGGGACCCTTGCTATTTTTAGAAATGGGGTATGGTCATATGCAACTTGACCATGTCAGCTTCCGATTTAGATGGTGTGCTGAGATGATGAGTAATAAGGGAGATATTAATATTTATTTGGTTAAAATAAATATTAATAGTTTTGAGCTTATATTGTAAAGTTATAATATAATTTTATATTATAACTTAAGTCACTTAAGTGAAGGGTCAATTTATCATAGATGGGGCCAAGTGAACAATTAATTTTTAAAATAATTATTTGTGCACGAACTATAGAATTTTAAGTGAAAAGAATTAAAAGTGGGAATTTAACTTTTATCCCACATTGGCCAGGAAAGTGCTTGAGCTCCCACAAGAAAAGAATAAAAAGTGACTTAAGAGCTCATTCTGAAGATATGTTTATGATTATTATTGAACTTTGGTTGATTTTTTCTCTTGCTTGGAGAACAAGGGTGTCTACTTGCAGCCACCATTAGAGAACAAAAAATCTTCAGTGTTGTAGCCATTTGAGTTGGTGAAATATCCAGTGAATTTGGCATTCAAGAGAGCTTCATTTAGGAGTTCGATTTGTGCTTAAAAGTGAAGAATTCCATCTAGGGTTTGAAGGATTTGAAGGTAAATGTACAATAGACTTGGAGATTCATTCTTGGTAGCCATTCTATATCAGATTTTATTTATTTAATAGTTTCTACAGTAGCCGTGAACAATGATTTTGCTACAGTAGCCATGAATAGTGATCTGCTATAGTACCCACGTGAATAGTAACACTATAGTACCGTGAACAGTAAAATGCTTGAAGGTCTTGGTGCATTGTGTCAAGGCTACGATCTAATTTGAGTCATGTTTAGTGAGCTACGTCCCAATTTTGGTGTTCACCAAAGACTGCGATCGGATTCCAGGTTTCTTCATTTGTAGTTCATTAATTCTAGCTTGCATGTTTTGCATCAATAAGTTTGTTTGTCAATCACTAAGGGTTTGAAATAAAAATCAAAATTCATTTGCAACAGTATATATACTTCAGATTTTGTATTTTCTGAGTCATGTATGGTAAGTGTTTGACAAAATGCCAATGTCCTATATGATGCAAATTTGATGTGTTTGGCCTATCATATGTTATATATATTTGGTCTACAATTTGTTTATGGCATTTTTAGATTGTATGCAACTTGTTTGACAATATTCCTTGAGTAGAAAAATCATCTTTCTCCATCATTTAGCAAGGGATACTACAGTGGTATTAGAGCAGTTTCCTGCCATCCTGTTGGGGTGGAAATCATTGAGCTCGTACATTTATTTTGAGTGACCAGCACTGTTGCAGTTGTACAGTCATGGGAAAATCAAAGAAATCAATTAAACAGAGAAAACAGTTGAATAGCTTGATGAAAGAATTGGATAAGCTTAGACAAAGTCAGGAAAGGATAGATGAATTGTTTTTAGACCTGAGAACCATGGAAAGTGTAGCACAGTATATGACTTCCTTTTTTAAAGGGTCTACTTCACAAAGAAGAAAGAAAGAGAACCATGAGGTCTCTATTGGTGAGACATCTAGAAATCTTTACAATGAATTTTTAGCAGCTAGTGACCAGCATGCAGCTAATCCCATGGAGATAAAAAATTAGATTTACATTAGGGAAGATGTCAAGCACAAGATACTTCATGATGACTTCCAGATTGAGGAGAATGTTGGTACTTTCAACACTCTAGAAGTTGTTATTAGTCATGATAACAATTCTGATTTTTATGACAGCAGTCCTTTGTTTGAGCCTATTGATGGTGTTGATGATAGAGAAAGTGCAAAAGATGTTATTGGTGCCACCTTGAGTTTAGACTCACATGATGAAAGTGTTAATTTTGCAAATTGCATGAAAAATGTGAGTTCTAGTAATTCTGATTTCTATGACAACAACGAGATGTGTTTGTATCCGCATGAGATAGTAGAGGGTTTATCAGTGGATGATGTGGGTACTCATGATTTGGGTACTACTGATGATATTTACAAGGATGACTCATGTTGCAGTGAGTCTAATTTGTCATATTAGAACCTACGAAATGAATCAAAGAATCTATTGGTTGGTGATAGGTCCTAGGATCATGACTTGCAAAGACTTGCAGTTACATGGGGAGTGGGAGCGTGTGAGGAGACTGATATAACAATAGTTTCCACTTTATTAGATGAGTCACTTGTTGAGGTGCCTAGTAGCAGTGCCTCAATTGTTGATGTGTGCACTGATGATAACACACATGATGATTTTGATCATGAGGTGAGCATTGTAGATACAACTTCCTATCATAGTGTGGATAGTGGGTTAGAGAGATTACATGGGGGCCAGAGTATTCAGAGACTTCATGTGATTGGATAGTTGAAGGTGAGTGATAGTCAGATTGCTATAGCCTTAGAGAATTATGACGTTGCCCATCAGATGTTAGCTAGATTTGGTTGGGGTGCTCCTATGTCAGATGAGCATAGTGATAGTGGTCTTTCCCTAATAGAGATCCATTCATTACGAGAGGCTGTCAGAATAATGAAACATAATTACTTGCAGTTATTAGCTGACAGAGACTACCTTATTGAGCGGGGTTGCACTTGTTATGATGCACTAAAGGGGAAGGAAGAGGAGGTTGATGAGCTCACTCATGAGCTTGAGGTAACTACAAAAGTATGGGAGAGCACCAAGCTGGCTCTTCAGGAGTCACAGTCATGGTTGGATGAGGTGACCATGGAGTTGAGCGGAGTGTAGTCTTCAATTGCTACAGATTCAGTTCATTTTTCTACAGTGGCTATTAGTGATGAGTTGACACCCACGGGTTGTAGTGAGGATGTGGCTACATCCATCACGTATTTAGGTGTTGTGGACATAGTTGGGATGAGTACCTTGGCAGAGAGTTGTCGAGAGCCTTTGGATGTGTCAGGTTCTCCAGTAGTCAGCTCATTGATAGATGATGTAGGGCAGGTCATTGAGAGTTCTTGTAATGTAGAGGTGGATTCGTCAGTAAGTTGTGTGACTGTTCATGACACTACTCCATCTTCTTCACAAGATATATGCAGCATATCATCTAGTTGGGAGATTGACTCTCTTGTTTGGTTGTTTCCTTCCTCTGGAAACAATCCTGTTATCTCATCCCATGTAGTTGGTTCTGTTTGGCAGTTTGTTTAGCCGCAGAGATGGAGGGATCAGTTGAGGGTTTCTGGAGAGAAGGTTGATTCAACCTTATCTCGCTTCGACTACACACATAAGTATGTTGAGTACCTTCTTTGGAGAGTAGGGTTTGAGGAGAGACAATATGGTGTCGAGGTTGGTACTCATATTGATGATTTGAAGTTCATCCATAGTGCTTTAGAGGCATTTAAACTAGAATACCTTCACTTGTTTCATGACCGAGAGTACGTTATTGGGTATGTAGAGAGATTTGGCAAGGCATCTATCCAATTAGCAATTCAGAGCCATAGTTTGGAGCCATCTTCTGATTCTAGAATTGTCATTGATGAGCCTTTGATAGAGATTGGAGTCTTTTATTGTAATTATACAGTGAGGAGTGCTCACCATTTTTCCTTTGATCCACAGGTAGAGGACTTGATTTTGTGTCGATATGGATTGGCTTCAGAACCATACCATCCTTTATGGGATGGGTATATGCCAGCTTCAATTGATGGAGTTAGTAGCTGCAAGTTACTGAGAGACTACTTGCAGAGTCAGTACAGCCATGGTAGTTTAGTGGAGGATGGATATCATGGTTGTGATACAGACACCCTTGGTAGTTCTTATCTTTGTAGTACAGTTGGATTTCATACCCATGGGGAACTAGTAGAGTATCAGGGGAGATTTGGTGTAGCAGGTGATTCTGGACATCCTTACTTCCTTACAATGGATCGATGTGTGTTTCGCTTTTACTAGGATCTAGGTGGTGGCACGGTTAGTACTGCAAGTTGGATGGGTCCCATAGGCTTGCTTCACCACTTCTGGTTTGATGAAGTTGGGATCTGTGTTGAGCCGCAAAAGTCTACGAGTATTCTTCTTGGCAGACTTCTATTTTGGATTTGGGATCCAAGTATTTTTGGTTGGACACTCTTTAGTGTGTTTTTGGATCCTACGTGTGCATCAGGAATTTAGTCTAGGTTCACTAGAGAGTATTGCAGTGTGTACATGGTTTGGGGTATTGACAGTGTTACTTTTGATCCGCATGTACAAGGTCTTTTTCAGATGCATGGTTTCAGTGCACAGAGTTGGGTAGATGGATTGTTTGTCACCTCTATGTAGTTGTGGTTATACTGGTGCTGTAGTTGTGTCTCAGTGTGGGACAGTTCTTATTCTTTCTTATTTTTTGGTTCAGTGAAGTTTCTCAATATTGGAGATTCCTTAAGGACAAGCAATTTCAGGGAGGGTGGACTATAATGTCCCCATTTTTTCATGAGCATCAGAGTTGAGGGATTAGCCTATTATTCTATCCCTCATAGGCTGATGAGGTTGGTTAGAGGGTCCTTTGAAGGATGCATCTTCTTTAGTGGCTAGAGTTTTGCAGGTTTGGCTTTCATTTGAGGTCTCCAGAACTCTGTATGCAGTAATTTCTATTTATAGTAAGTCTTGAGGAGGTTATTGTGGGACCCCTGCTATTTTTAGAAATGGGGTATGGTTGTATGCAGCTTGACCATGTCAGCTTCCAATTCAGATGGCGTGCAGAGATGATGAGTAATAAGGGAGATATTAATATTTATTTCGTTAAAATAAATATTAATAGTTTTGAGCTTATATTGTAAAGTTATAATATAATTTTATATTATAACTTAAGTCACTTAAGTGAAGGGTCAATTTATCATAGATGGGGCCAAGTGAACAATTAATTTTTAAAAGAATTATTTGTGCACCAACTATAGAATTTTAAGTGAAAAGAATTAAAAGTGGGAATTTAACTTTTATCCCACATTGGCCAGGAAAGTGTTTGAGCTCCCACAAGAAAAGAATAAAAAGTGACTTAAGAGCTCATTCTGAAGATATGTTTATGATTATTATTGAACTTTGGTTGATTTTTTCTCTTGCTTGGAGAACGAGGGTTTCTACTTGCAGCCACCATTGGAGAATGAAAAATCTTCAGTGTTGAAGCCATTTGAGTTGGTGAAATATCCAGTGAATTTGGCATTCAAGAGAGCTTCATTTAGGAGTTCTATTTGTGCTTAAAAGTGAAGAATTCCATCTAGGGTTTGAAGGATTTGAAGGTAAATGTACAATAGACTTGGAGATTCATTCTTGGCAGCCATTCTATATTAGATTTTATTTATTTAATAGTTTCTACAGTAGCTGTGAACAATGATTTTGCTACAGTAGCCATGAACAGTGATCTGATACAGTACCTGCATGAATAGTAACACTACAGTGCCGTGAACAGTAAAATGCCTGAAAGTCTTGGTGCATTGTGTTAAGGCTGCGATCCAATTTGAGTCATGTTCAGTGAGCTACATCCCAATTTTGGTGTTCACCAAAGACTGCGGTTTCTTCATTTGCAGTTCATTAATTCTAGCTTGCATGTTTTGCATCAATAAGTTTGTTTTTCAATCACTAAGGGTTTGAAATAAAAATTAGAATTCATTTGAAGTAGTATATATACTTTAGATTTTGTATTTTCTGAGTCATGTATGGCAATTGTTTGACAAAATTCCAATGTCTTATATGATGCAAATTTGATGTGTTTGGCCTATCATATGTTATATATATTTGGTCTACAATTCGTTTATGGCATTTTCAGATTGTATGCAACTTGTTTGACAATATTCCTTGAGTAGAAAAATCATCTTTCTCCATCATTTAGCAAGGGAGAATACAAATTTTCTGACTTAGAGTTTATGAAAGAACAAAGTGGGTTTGAAAAACAAGTTTTTATTCCTTCTCCACTTTCTGGGGAATTAAAAAGTAACCTTGTTGCTGCATCACTTACATAAACAATTGAGACAATAAAAATAGATTGCTATGACATTGTGACATATGCCACTCCTTTAACTCAATCTGATATGGCCAATAGATATGGTTCTGGTTATCATTTACTTAGGAAAAATAGATTCAATGGGAAAGGATGTGGTAAATATGAACAAGGTATACAAGTGCCCTTGGACAATCAAGTTTAGGATTATACTTATGGGCTAGGATTCAATCCTTATAAACAACCATCATCTTTTCTTCTTAATGTAAATCATATCTATCACAGACATTTAAAATTGGTTAATCTGCTTCTCCTTGACATGGATCAAAAACCTAGTTTGGATATTTTTCCTGAGGATGAAGCCCTAGCTGATTTTTTAGGGGCTTATCAAGATCTACCTACGTTTCATCATCAAAGGAGAAATCCTTATTGTCTAAATAATGAAGCCTATTTTGGAGAACATGATGAACAAGATATATTTCCTTTGCTAATGGACTCTCCCATGCAAAGTAATTTATTAATAACTAAAACTGTTGAAGTTCAAATGGATGAGAATGACTCTGAAAAAACAATCAAAGTGGGGAAATGTTTGAGCCAAGATGAACATGATCAATTGGTTTCCCTTTTGCTTGAATATAAGGATATATTTTCTTGGACACATTTAGATATGCTGGGTATAGATCCTAAGATTGTTACTCATAATATTGTTCTCAAACCTAATGTGAGACCTGTAAAACCAAAAATCTGAAAGATGAATCCGGGCATTTCCTTGTTAGTTAAAGCCAAAATTGAAAAAATATTAGGTGCTGGGTTCATCAGTTCTATTGATTACTTTGAATGGATTTCTAATATCATGGTCGTTTCTAAAGGAGAGAATAAGATAAGGATGTGCATTGATTTTCATGATTTAAATAAGGCATCCTTAAAAGATGATTTCCCTCTACCAAATATTGATATGATTGTGGATTCGACATCGGGTCATGCTTTATTATCTTTTATGGATGGGTTTTCAGGTTATAATCAAATATTTATTCCTATTGAAGACCAACTTAAGACCATGTTTATAACACCTTGGGGAACATTTTTTTGGGTCATGATGCCTTTTGGATTAAGAAACACGGGATCAACTTATCAATGTGCTATGACCTTGATTTTTCATAATTACATTCATAAGATTTTAGAAGATTATGTCGATGACATCTTGGCAAAATCTATACAAAGAGAGGACCATGTGTTTATTTTAAGGCAAATATTTGAAATAATTAGGAGTTATAATATGAGATTAAATCCTAATAAATGTGCTTTTGGAGTTGATTCTGGTAAATTATTAGGATTTATAATCTCTAAGCGAGGCATAGGGGTTGATACTAAAAATATTGATGCTATTTTTAACATGCCTCCTCCTAAGAATATTTCTCAATTACATAGTTTACAAGGAAAAATACAATCTATTCGTCACTTTGTTTCTAACTTAGCTGATAGAACTGTTCCTTTCACCTCCTTGCTTAGAAAAGATACCAATTTTTCTTGGAACTAGGAATGTAAACAATCCTTTGAGAAATTTAAGGATTATCTTGCTATTCCTCATATTTTGCAACCTGCTAAATTTAATAAACCCTTATATCTATATACTTCTGCCACTTCCCATGCTATGAGTGCATTGTTGGCTCAACATGATAGCGAAGGTAAGGAAAGACCAGTATACTACATTAGTCAGACTTTACTTGATTATGAAACAAGATATACCAATTTAGAAAGATAATGCTTGGATTTAGTTTATGCTTGTCAAAAACTCAGGCATTATCTATTGAATGTTGAGGTTAATGTGATTGTTAAATTTGATCCTCTAAAATACCTTATTCTCAAAAATTGATCTCTCTGGTCGTCTGGCTAAGTGGGTGATGTTACTTACAAAATTATATCTTAATTTCATTCTTCAAAAATCAATTAAAGGACAAGCTTTAACTGATTAGTTAGCTGAAGCTCCTTGTCCTCATTCTAATATGAGTATCACCTCAATTTAATTTCCTGATGAGAATATTTTAGCTATTAAGCAAGAAGATGTTTGGGAATTATATTTTGATGGTTCTAGATGCAAGACAGGTTCTGTTGTAGGCATTATTTTGGTCCCTCCTACAAAGAAACCAATCCCTATGTCATATAAATTGACCTTTCCTTATACTAACAATATTGCGAAGTATGAAGCTCTTATAGCTGGCTTACGGGCAACTTCATCCCTTCATATTAAAAACTTGGAAATATATAGGGATTTGCAATTGATATTTGAACAAATCAAAGGGGGTTATCGAACTAATAATGATAAAATGACACAATATAAGGAGTTGGCTCTTCATATTCTTTCACAATTTTCTTCTTATATGATTTAGACTTTACCTAGGAAAGATAATCGACACATAGACACCATGGCAAGCACAACTTCCTTGGTTTGCCTCAAGAATAATTCCGAAGACTTTCAATTTACTATACACACTCTTAAAAACCCTGCAATTTCTAATAAGGTTATTGCTGATTGTTTTAACTTGCATTTGGATGAATGTTATTCTCATATCTTTGATTTTTTCAAAGATAATACATTTCCTGAATCAACAACAAGGAACATGCGTAATCATATTAGGAAGCTTGCAGCATGTTATATCATTTTGGGCAATGTGCTTTACAAATGTTCTTATAATGGTTTGCTATTAAGATGTCTTGGTAGAACCAAAGTTTTGATAGCTTTAACAAAAGCTCATTCTGGTTCTTGTGGGGGACATTTTGGTGGGAAATCTTTAGTTAATAAACTTCTTAGAATGGGATATTATTGGCAAACAATGAAACAAGATTCTTTTACATTTGTTAAGAAGTGTCCTCAATGTCAAAAACATGGTAATTTAATTCATGCTCCTACTCATGAACTTCGTAATCAAGTTGATCCGTGGCCTTTTCATATTTGGGGTTTTGATCTTATTAGAAAAATCTCACTAGCTTCTTCTCAAGGACATACATACATCCTCATGGCTACATATTACTTTACAAAGTGGGTAGAGGCTATTCCTCTCCATTCTACTACTGCGGATGTTATTTCCGATTTTATTCTTAATCATATTATAACACGATTTGGTATTCCTTCAACGATAGTTTCAGATAATGACACTTCTTTCAAGAATAAAGAATTCATGAAATTCTTGGAGAAATATCATATTCAACCATAGATTTTCTACTCCCTACTATCCTCAATATAATGGTCAAGCCGAAGCATCAAACAAATTTATTGAAAAAATCTTAAGGATTACTTCTCCTTATAATCTTGTTTATGGTACTGATGCTATTATGCCATTAGAATTAGAAATACCTTCTTTACCTGTTTCATTCCATGGGATAATTAACAAGGATACTTTCTGGGAACAACAATTACAATAATTATTAATGTTGGATGAACAACAAATAAATGCTTTGGAGCATATTAAGGCTTATCATAAACCACTTCAAAAATAGCATAATCATAATGTGATTGAACGATCATTTTTGATAGGTGATTTAGTCTTATATGAAAATCAAAGGAATATGAATGCTTTACCTAGTGAAAAAGGGAAATTTAGCCCTAATTAGATTGAACCTTTTGTGGTAATTGAGGATTTTACTTCACATGCTTATAAGATTTCTGATATGAATGGTGTTCCCCTTAAGGAACCTATTAATATTATGCATCTCAAATGTTATTATCCCTAGCACATCAATTTTTCTTTGTGTATTTATATATTCCCTATAGAATAAGTTATGTCTTTTTTGTAGGTTATGTGATTTGAATACATTCATACATAAATTCATTCTTTCTTTATGTTAAGTTTTTGTGTATTGATGAAAATAATAAGTAATCAATCATAAAGCTAACTCGATATGCTCATTTCATAGTTATGCTCCTGGGCTTTCGTTAGGTTAGCCATCAATTTCTCTTCTCTTTCTTTGCATAACCTCAGCTCTTGCTGGACGCATGCAAAAATATCTGCATGCCTGTCGGGATCCCTCTATCCAATAAGGGATTCTCACTCTCTAACTAGTAGTCGGTAGGATATACATGTATCCTTCAGAACCTCAGACACAAAGCTACTCCACTCCATTATGCTAGATGCAGAATTCAAAACATACTTATATTTTTAGTACTTCTAGAAAAATATTTACGTGAAATATTCTAATCAATTACATATACCATACTTGGATCTCCCTCCTGGGTGTCACCAAAGGATCTAGATAGTGGGAGAATGGAGTGACTACCCTCTCCTTGCTTGCTATGTCTCGGTCTAGGTGGTGGTGTCTTAGTATGTGCACAGGGAGGTCGTTATGATCTCAATGGTACAACATAGATCACCTGATCATCTATACCTGTACTACCACCTAGGGGAATATCCTATGCTCTCTCATGTGATCCCTCATCTACTCTCTCATATGATCCCTCATCTTCTCTCTCTTCTTCTCTCTCCTTTTCCCTCTCCTCCTCCATGGGATCTCCCTTGGGGATGGGCTCCTCCTCATCTCTATGATCCTCATTCTCCTCCTCTAGTAGGTCACCACCTCGGTGTGTCCTCTCTGAAAGATCTAGATCAACTATAGGGTAGTCATCAGGGAAGATGGGGTGGGTCCCCTGTAGACTCCAATATCAGATATAATATCTACTAACACTTGAATAGGATACATTGGGATCTACCTCTGTATCCTCGGTCTCATTTTTCTATAATATCTGCTATTGTGGGTCAGTGTATGGCGCCGGGTCTTTGATAGTATCTTATCAGATATGCATATTGAGGTACTATCTGGGGGACTCCCTATGTCAGACCAAACTATCTCATCACTCTATCATAATAATATGGCATCACTGCATGACTGGTAGGACCCTCTAGTAGCTTGCGCTACTGGGAGTGTCTCAGCTGGTGTCGAGTATCTATCTATTCTGTCATCTGATAGTATGGTCTCCATATCACATCGATTCTTGGTATATGGTCAAAGCGTACCCTCCAAAAGATGATATCCCAGTATTTCTAGAAATCTCCTAGCGGATATGCAAAATCTCTTTATGTGCTCGCATCTACCATCACTAGAACACGCAGTGGTCACGTACATGTGTAATGCTCAAACATACAAACCTGTAGCAAGGTGCATACTGTAAGACTCTCTGACTGAAATCTCACTAACTGACTCAACTCATCGTAAAGATGGCCTAACATGCTGTGGCCCCATGAGAAAACAATCCTATCACTCTCCATCCTACATACGAGATGGGTGAATGGTGCTAAGAAAACTATACCCTTTGTGTTGGATATTACAACTAAAGAGAGTATACATAGCATCAGTCTCTGTACCAAGGGTGTCAAGCCTGCTAGTATGGCTGATAGAGTGATCTGATCTCATTGGGTCCTTATCTATGGTACTCATCCCAAAAAATACTCCCCATTTGAAAACACCTCTAGAGGACCCTGTTGCACTCTCAGTCTAACAGGCTCGCCTCAGACTGGAAGTTGTAGGATCTTGTATACATCCTCCAGTGTGATTGTGATCTCTCTTGATGGAAGATGGAAGGAACAAGTGTCCTCATCCCACCTCTCTATCATAGATGATATCATGGATCAATGGAACCTCATCTATGGTAGGACTGCTACCCAGTACAATCCCACATCTCTCAATAGTTGTATCTCATCCAGCTATAATTTGGACAAGTTCTTTTTACCAGTCAATAAAATCCCTCCAAAGGGGTGCTCTCAGAGATGGACAAGATCTTGTCAACACAAATAGTATCATATCAGTACTCTATCATTAAACAACTACAATACTCACTTGACCTAGTCAAGGTCAACCTTTTTGGGTCAAGGTTGACCTTTCTTGGTCAGGGTCAACCTTTTTGGGTCAGGGTTGACCTTATCCCCAGAAAGGATAGGACCTTCCCAGTTATGGTCGACCTTAAAGGGTCAAGGTTGACATAACTAGGTTAGAGTCAACATTTTTGGGTCAAGGTTTACCTCCCTTATAAAAACATTAATTTATCAATCACAAATAACAAAACAAGGAACCTACCTCAGGCAATGGCTGCCCGCTGGCCAGGCACTCTCAGGACCTCCATGCAACTCGCTTGAAGTTATTCTCTCTTCAAAATTTTTCTCCTTGTTTCCAAGCTCTACAAATGGTAAGAATGAGAAGATAAGTGTTTCTTCATCTTATTTATAGCTACAAATTATGGTTTTATTAGGGTTTCATTTGAATTTACCTAGGTCAAATTTGAATTTCCCTTTACATGCATTTAGATAGACATGCACTCTTTTCATCATAACTTGAGTTTGGTAGCTATGTTTTTAGTGCCGTCAATGGAATTGGAATCTTGATTCAGATACCTAACCTCTTGAATTAGTTTAGGAAGATTTTAAATCTTCCTAAATGGTTTAGGAAAGGACTTTTCAATAAAATGCATATCTAGTGTAGAGATCTAACTTTATCACCCTGTTTCACCTTTCAGAATTAGTAAGCCAAAATAGGGGGGATAAGGGGCTCTATGAGCTTCTCAAAATAATCTTAGTAAGATTTAGGTGCTCTATGGATTTTAATTTGTGAGCTGTAGGTTGCAGATACTAACAGTTTCTTGCAGGATCTTCATATTGAGGACTTGTCTATATCCTTTTTACTTTACAATGTTTTCTTACTTTAGCATTCATATTCACGTAGTGTCATACCTAAGCTAAAGTGGGGGATAAATGTATCATCTTAAAATGGAATCACTTCCATTTTGGCAGGTTTAGCACCCTCATTTAGTACACTTACATATTAGATTTGCATTTAGGATGCATATGCACTTGATTCTACATTTCTAGGTGAAATTAGGGTTAGGATCCTTTGGGTCCTCCTTAATCTCCCTTTAAATGGCTCCATTTTTAGGTAGAACCTATTTATTGGATCTCCTAAATCTTCATCATACCCACTCTTTGGCCTTTTTTCCTCTATCCAACATTCTGGTGTGCTTTCTCACCTTCCCAGGTCCCTAGTTGACGTGGAAATCCTGCAGATTTCCCAAGGAGACCAGCCTGAATCCTCAGGTTTGGGTTGAGGTCGATTCTGACCTAGGTCAAAATCAAGGTCAACCTTAACCTAGGTCAAGGTAGAGGTTTTCCTTTACCTAGGTCAAGGTCGAGGTTGACCTTGACCTCTGTCAGGAGGTGGTCCTCGCTTTCAAATCTGGAGCTTATCGAGGTTCTAAAACTTAAAATAGGTCCCCGGGTTTGGATGCATAAGTTTTTCCCCAATATTTGGATTAACGCATCTCCTCCTTGGTTGGTGATTGTAATTGGACCATAATTCAAGGTGAAATTTGAATTTGGGTCCCTTGCATTGCCCTAGGAGGTCTATATTGAGATCTCTATATAAACACTCTGTTTTTCCTTCATTTGTTCATGAGAGAAAATTGTCAGATGATATGATGCAATTACGATTATGAAATGATGATGATGCAAGAAAGCAAGAGGATGATATAAAAGGACAATATATGATGATACATTGATACATACAAGCATTTTTGTGGACAAGCCATTGTGGATCTTCTTTGCAGCAAGAGAGACTTCTTCCTTCCTTCCTTCTTCTTGGATCCACCATTTTCAACATTCAAGCATTCAAAAGATACTATCATGGGGTAGAAAATATGGATTGTGAGTTTGGTAGGAATACTTTAGCCTTGGGGGCTTGGTATGCTTTTTTTATCATATTCAAATCTATGCATTTCTTTCTCATTTTTAATTCATGTTAGGGTTTTAATATAGAGGATTAGATCTTGACATTACACATTTGAAGCTCTTTCCAAGAGCAACACTTACACATACATTTTACTATATTCAGCTATTCATGGAGGTGGAGATCACCAAAACAGGGTTTTGACTAAGGAAAAACCCTATATAGCCACCCCAAAACCCCTCTTTTTCAGATATTTGCAGGTGTTGTTTCAAGAGTTACAGGTTCAGAAATAGTGGATTAAAGTGTAGATTTGGATACCCTTTTTGGCAAACTTCTAGGATCTGAAAAATAGATTTCCTGTCAGAGACTTTTTAGGTTGATTCTACCCTAGGTCAGAATTGGAAATTCTGGGTCAATGGTGACATTAACTTGAGGGTATAAATCAGAACTATGTCAGAACAGAAAAAGATTTCTGGGTTTTGTTTGTTTCTATGTTTCTATTCCAGATATGGTCTCAGATTTTCTAGAAACTCAACACAAGATTCAAAAAAATTGTATTTTCAGATCTGCTATGATGTGAGGTAGGTATTTTACTCCATAATCTTTTCTTTCATTTTCCAAATCTATATCTCTTATCAATTACAAATTAAATGTAAATGGTTGAATATGACATAGGTTTCTTTTATATTCAATTCTCTATTGTGCAAACCCTATTTAGGTGACCATCCAAATTTACATATTATAGGCACAATGCCTTGATGAATAAAAATATGCATCTTCACGATCAAGGGAATGTGTCTGCGATCGATATGATCAAACTTGAACTGCCTTTAAATTATTTAATTTATGCAGAGGTAGACCCAGTTGGGACACATGGTGTAAAGGCACAATGCCTTAATGGTTAATTTGACCACATATTTTTTTTGAGGCTTCACGCCAGCCACAAGATCTTAAAAAACTTGATGACTCATTAATTGATTTCAAATGGGCTTTAAGATCTGACAACTACCATGCATCTATAAGGCGCAATGCCTTGAAGAATAAATTGAGAGCATTTTGTGATCAAGGCTTCACGTCAACCGTAGGATTTTTTAGAACTTGTCATCACTTTAGCCTCAACAAATTTAAGCACATAGGATCCATGTTGTTAGAAGGGATGTATGTAATACAGGTGCAATGCCTTGAAGACTAATATCACTGCATCTTGAGATTAAGGAAAAGTGCCAACCATCAGATCTTCTAAGACATACATGCACTATATGATAACCTTTAACATATGTCAGACCTGCCAAATACATGTGGCTATCAAGCGCAATGCCTTAATGAATATTTGGTGATCATCTTGGCTTGGAGGCTTTGCGCTATTCATTGGATCAAAGTTAAGTTGCATGACACATGATATTTAAATAAAAAGGGCTTGCAAGGCATTCAGACTTAGGATAAAGGAATAAAGTGCTAATGACTTAGGGAAATTAAAAAACATGGCCCCGCTCGATGACAATATGAACACATGGGTTTAAAGGACTTTAAGTGACCCATAAAGTAACTTCAAAATAGAACAAGTCTTGAGGGTTTAGGGTTTTACATGGAAATTGATTCAACAAGACTTAGGGTTTTACCACCAAGGGATAAATAATAATAATCTAGAGTTTATGTGATACAAAGCCTTCTCAAAACACCATTGCCTTTGAATGCAGACATTTTCTGAAAAATTGCAAGCATGCTTGAAAAGATTTCAATGTTTTAGGCACAAACTAACACTGGGAACCCAAAATCTTTAGCATGACTCAGAAAACCTAAAATAGTCTCAACAGTACACACATATCATTAAATAATTAAATATTTAGTAAACAAACCTACAATAATAGGTAGGTTAGCAAGATGGTTATTATTGATGCAAGAGTTTGATATCACCATAATTGATAAACCAGGTAGAGTCAATGTAGTGGCAGACTTTCTTTCAAGACTGCAAGTGCAAGAAGATTCCAAGATCATAATGTAGTTGAGGATATGTAAGTACCTGTAGAAACCTACAATAACACTGAAATCTCAACCACAAAGAGATTGTTAAAGCAATTAGTATTCCCAATGTCAAAAGAGGAAGCGAATAGCAATATGCATAATCATCAAATAATAATGAAAAAAATCAAAACCATGAACATGCAAACCAAAAGTCCTCCATTTTTCTCCTTCTATATAGAATGTGAGCTCTTAGAAAATGAGTGCTCTATGTGCCTACATGAGAATTCAAAGCAATTGTGATTTTTAAATATGAGAAACAAGCTCTCTATTTATAAGATTTTTAGGGTTCCAATCAAGATTCCTTGATTGATGGGTTGATGGTTGTGATTGAAGAGTTGAACTCAGAGTGAGTGAGAGTTGAACTCAACTGATTGCATGCTGATAAAATGGATGGATATGTTAAGAAAATAGATTCAAGAGGTGAACTCAAAGTGAGTGGGAGTTAAACTCAACTGATTGCATGTTGATAAAATGGATGAATATGTTAAGAGGATAGATTCAAGAGTTGAACTCAGAGTGAGTGGGAGTTAAACTCAATTGATTGCATGTTGATAAAATGAATGGAAGAGTTAACTAATTTGATTTGAGGAGGTAGAGTAGAAAAATAGATAACTTGATTTAATTGATCAGTTAGGAGAGAAAATGGTGGAGTTAAGTGAAACTTATAATTGAGAAGATAATTATGATTAAATAAATAAAAGAGTTTATTTATTTGCACATGTGAGGAATTTAAATAAATAATTAATCTTTATTTATCTATAAGAGGAATAATTAGTTAATTAAATAAATATAATTTATTCAATTATATGAGGAAAATTGAATTAATTATTACATAAATACAATAATAATAAGAAAGAAACACTTAATTAAATAATATGATTATTTAATTAAATATAATGACATAGGGAATAATTAAATAATGTTTAATTATTTAATTACTTTATAGATGAATAACTCATTTTAATCAAATAAATATCATTTATTTAATTATGAGTGGAGATTTGATTTACTAAATGTATTTATTACATGTGTGTAATAATAACAAAAAAGGAAATATTAATTAAATAATGTGTTTATTTAATTAATTAAATTTCATAAGAAATAATTAAAAAATGTTAATTATTTAATTACTTTATAGCTGAATATTTGATGAACACTGATTTAGACGTTTAATAATTAAGTAATTAATTAAAATTACTTAATTATAAAATTGAAGAGAAATGATGAATTTTGCCCCTCTTTGATACGATGCATTTTACGCATTTATTTCAAAGAATAATTGATAAAAATAATGCCCTAGTATGCTCCAACAAGAATAAGGTGACAATGAAGTAAATGATGCCCCTCGAGAGATTGTGCAAGGAACTTATGAGTGATCTCTCGAAAGAATATTTAGATGAAATGATGCAAGAAAAGAATAATTAGTAAGAAGTGAAGAATGTTGGTAGGTTTTGATGACTGTTCTATTACTCAACTGATGGTGAAGATGATGAAGACCGAGATTAGAGGTATACAAGATTGTAGAAATGATTAGATTATTTGTTATTTTTTCATTGATGTCAAGCAATTGATTTCTGGTTCATATTGAATTGCCATACCTTTTAGAGATGAGTTAATTGAGCAGTTAATAAAGATCAAACAATGATAAGTTTATATTGATATAGTTGTTGTCTACCTTATATCAAGTTGGTAAGAAGATTGGGCAAGTCAGTAAATGAGATTTTTTTAGTTACCGAGTAGGATGAAGTTTGTTAGTAAAAGGGATGCGTTTGTCAGTAAGAGACACCGAGCAAGCCAAGACATCAAGTTCAGAAGTTAGTTACCGAGCAGAAAAAATGTTATAAACAAGGATATGAATGCATTTAATGGTGAGCCACAGTGATCTGGAAGATTCCAAGGATGATGAAGAAGTTAGTTACAAGATCTACACACAGGAAAATTCAAGCTCAAGATCTATGGTATAGATTAAGCAGAAAAAGTGATGGTTTTACTTTCAAGAAAAGTGCAAGTTCCAAGGTGATGCTGAAGTGGTTCACTGAGTATCAAATTCATTGAAATGGTTCATAAAGTTGATTTGACAGCTGAGAGTGATTAAAGGAAAAGCTAATCAAGGAGATTAAGAGGCAAAAACATAGTCTATTTAAAGGATGAATTCAAATAACACAAAATTTGGAAAGTTGAAGTGTGGATGTGCTACTGAGTGATGCAATGAAGAACAAAAGGAGAAATTTGAGTCTAGAGAAGAGATAGATGAAGTATTGATTCCCGTAGTAAAAGACTGCATAAGGGATCTGATCAAGCAAGAGGTAGTTATAGTTTAAAAGATAAAATTCTATATAGTTACTTATTAACATTTGTAGCAACAAATTTCTTAATCGAGTGGACTTAACAGTCTTATTGTAAAATCATTGTGAAAGGTGACATTATAAAAGAGTGTTCAAAGCCCTCTAACCAGGCCACCCCTAACAGGGTGTAGGTCTTAACTGGTATGAGGTAAATCCCCTACTAGGGTCACATATAACAATGTGCATTGTAATCTTTAACATGATTGCCTTTTAACCGAGCATACTTCAGAAGAGTATTTTCATTTTGTGGGTGACAATTCCCATAGAGTTTTTTTTCCCAAATTGGGTTTCCTTGTTAAATTTGGTGTTATATATGTTGAATTCTCTTTAAGCATGATATTTATTGTTTACTTAAGTTGTTGATTGTTTTAGTGAATTTATTTGGTGATTCGACTAATGTTGTAGTTTATCTCACCAAATTAAATTAGAGTCAAGTTTAAAGAGTTTAAATTATCATAGTTTTCTGATTCACCCCCCCTTCTCAGTAAACCAACAATTAGTATAAGAGATAAGTACTCTAAGAGATAAGTTTAAAAGACTTGAGTTAAAGATCCAAAGATGTATAAGAGAGAGGCACCAAAGTCGAATAAGGATAACTTATCTACATGGAAAAATAGAATGAGCCTGCACTTATCTGGGATTGGAGAGTATGCATTATACTATCTTGACAATGAGTATTCACCACCACCATTTGGGCCTATGACACTTGAGCAAATAAGAGAAAGACAATATCACACACAAGTGATGATTGAGATATCATCTTCTCTCACCAACCTAGAGTTCAATGACCTTAAAGGATGTGATAGAGAAAAGCATATGTGGGATAAGATTGCATTGTTACATGGTGGAGATCAACATGTTCAGAAAGCTAAATTTGAAAGTTTAAGAGACAAATTTGATTCTATGAGAATGAAAGAAGGTGAAACTGCTACACAATACAGTGCAAGATTGAAGGAAATTGTGAATGCTATCAGAGGTGCTGGAGGACATATTGAGGAAGAATATGTAACAAGAAAACTATTGAGGACATTGTTACCTATGTATGCCATCCGAGTATCTGCAATACAAGAATTGAGATCCATTCCTTAGATGACTATTTCAATGGATGCTATAGTTGGTAAGTTGATTTCTTTTGAGCTAAATGATTTTGATAATAGTTTACTTGCTACTTCGAGGATTGAGTCTTCATTTAAATCATCTTTGAAGATTGGAAGTTCTAGAGAGTCTATACCTAGTGATGGTTATGCAAGTAGTGCAAGTGAAAGTTTTTATAGTTGCAAGAGTGAGTTAGAAAAACTCTATGTTGAAGATGAAGAAAATGAAAAAGATTTTGAAGCTCTACAAGCTATAAGACTACAGAGAGGTAAAGACAAGTACCTAGGTAAGATACCTTTAAAATATTTTAAATGTAACTAGATTGGTCACATTGCTGCTAGATACCTTGACAATGACAATGATGAGAAGAAAGACAACTCAAATGATAACAAAAGAGGAAACATATTCAGAAGATTCCAAGATTTAAAGAACAAAGGTAAGAAGTCATGCCACATTTGTAATGAAGGACTAACTGATGATGATTCATATGATGATGTTAGTGAAGAAGTTGTATATGTTGCTATCAAGGATAATTATGATGAAGAAAAGCAAGAAGAAAAATCTCCAATCTCACATGTGAGCAAGAATGATACCTGGATTATAGATAGTGGTTGTTCACACCTTATGACTAGTGACACACTTAAGTTCATTACTACGGAAGAACATGATGGAGGATATGTAAGATTCGACAATGATGACCCATATCCTGTGAAAGGTAAAGGTTCTATAATTCTGCTAAATAATATAAGATGTGATAATTTCTATTGGGTTGAAGGACTAAAGTATAATCTGTTGAGTGTGGTACAGCTAAAGAATATAGGACATCGACTAGAATTTCAGAATGGAAAGGTAAAAGTATTTGATCAATAGAAGTTTGATTGCCACTGGAGAACAATATAAAGGTAACTTATTTTAACTTGATACATCTACTAAGAGTTGTATATATGCTAAATTTGAGGATGCATGGTTATGGCACAAGAGGTTATGTCTTGTGAATTCTAAAACTTAATTAAAGTAAGAAAAAATAATACAGTTAGAGGTCTACCGAGGTTGGATAAACCTAAAAATGTCATGTGCAAAGGATGTCAAGTTGGTAAGATAAAAAAGTCAAATTTTGCAAGTAAATCTTACACTACACTAGGAATTTTGGAATTAGTGCACATTTGCCTATGTGGGACGATGAGAACACAAAGTTACTATGGTGATAGATATTTCATTTTATTTATTGATGACTATTCAAGAATGATGTTTGTCATGTTTTTAGAAGAAACATTTGATGTTTTTCAAATGTTTAAGTGGTATAAGGCAAGAGATGAAAAGGAGACTGAAAGAAAATTGAAGTGTCTGAGATCTGATAGAGGAGGAGAGTTTACTTTTGATCAGTTTACTTTTGCAATGAACATAGAATAAAGAGACAAATGTTTGCACCAGGGACACCACAATAGAATGGTATAGTTGAAAGAAGAAAAAGATCTATTGTGGATTGTGCAAGAACATTGAGGATTGAGAATGGTATTTGTCAAACATATTGGAGAGAAGCAGTCAACACTGCAATTTATACACTAAACCAAGAACAATTAAGAAAGGTAAAAACAAGACTCTATATGAGATTTGGTATGATCATAAATTGAATACAAGTTATTTCAAAGTATTTGGAATTATGTGTTATATTATAAAAGATGTAAGAGATGGAAAGTTTGATTCTAAAGGAGATGAATGAATATTCTTAGGATATTCTACAAAGAGCAAAGCTTACAAATATTTCAACAATTCTACTCACAAAATTGTGAAAAGTGCAAATGTAAGGATTGATGAATTTGTAGATAAAAATAATAAGGACAACATGAAGGATCTTGAGGACTACCAAATATTTGTATATGTTCAACCTGAGATTCCTGATACCTTTCCGAAAACACAAACCAGGGAGGAAGCTGAACAAAGAGAACTACCACTGAATGGTGTAAATGAAGAACCACCACCTACTGAGCCTCTTCTAGCTAAGTATGTGAGAAGACACCACTCATTGAGAAAGATTATTGGAGATAAGAATGCTGGAATTATGACAAGAAGCAAGGTAAGACATAATAAATGCTGAATTTTTGAATTAGAGCCAAGAAGAGAAAAAGATGCATTGGAGATTGAAGATTGGATTAAAGATATGAAAGAAGAGATAGATCAGATTTAAAAGAAAAACACATGGAATTTAGTAATGAGACTTGAAGATAAAAATGTTATTGGTACTAAGTGGAATTTTAGAAATAAACTGGATGAATATGGAGATGTAATTGGAAACAAAGAAAGACTAGTTTTCAAGGGGTATGCACAAGAAGAAGGTATTGATTATGGTGAGACTTTTGCACCTATTGCTAGATTAAAAGGAGTTGGAATTCTACTAGCATATGCAACTTACAAAGGATTTAAAGTTTATCAAATGGATGTCAATTCTGCATTTCTTAATGGTATTCTTGAAGAAGAAGTCTATATAGAACAACTTGAAGGATTTGTTGAGAATACTAACAAGGACATGGTATGAAAACTTCACAAGGAACTATATGGTTTGAAACAAGCACCCTGAGCATGGTATGAAATGTTACATTCATATCTAATCAAGATTGGATTTCAAAGAACAAGTGACAATAGTAATATGTATCTAAAACGTGATAGTAATAATCAGATTTTGACTACTGAAATATTTGTTGATGATATTATTTTTGGAGGAAATAACACATTATGCAGATCTTTTTCTAGAGAGATGAGAAAGGAATTTGATATTTCCATGATAGGGGAGATACAATTATTTCTTGGAATACAAATTCAAAAATTCAAGGAGCAGATCTACATCACACAAGAAAAGTACATTAAGGAGATCCTAAAGAATTTTGGTTTGGAAGACTCAAGATTGATTGAAATGCTGAAGGTTACTGGTTGCAAGTTATCAAAAGTAGACGAGTCAAAGGAAGTGAATGAGACACTCTACTGGTCAATGATTGGTAAGTTACAATATGTTGTACATAGAATACCTGATATTGCTCATGCAGTTGGTATTTTTGCAAGATTTTTTTCCGATCCAAAGGAATCACACATGTTTGTAGTTAAAAGAATATTTAGATATCTGAAAAGAAATGAAGACTTTTGTCTAATATAAAAGAAAGGAGGAGATTTTGAGTTGAAGGTCTACACTAATGTTGATTGGGTAGGAAACATTGATGATAGGAATTGTACAAGTGGAGGAGATTTATTTTTAGGAGAAAGACTAGTGATATGGCTGAGTAATAAATAGAGTTGTATATCACAGTCTACTACTGAGGCTGAATATGTTGCTGCAACTATGAATTGTGCAAACATTGTATGGATCAAACATCTACTTGAAGCTATGCAAGAGGAGATTACTGATCTAGTTACTATTTTCTGTGATAACACTAGTGATATAAATAAATCAAAGAATTCAATGATGCATTCTAAGACCAAGCACATTTCTATCAAGTATTATTACTTGAGAGAACAAGTTCAAGACAAGCATGTGGTGTTGGAGTATGTGAATTCAAAAGAGAATTTAGTAGACATATTTACCAAGTCACTATCGAAGGATGTTTTTGAGTATCTCAGAGGTAAATTAGGGGTCCTACCCCTATCCAACATTCATTAGTGAAAGATGTATGCTGCATCAATTCTAGAATTTAATAGAATATCTATTTTGTGAGTTGATGCTAGTGTTCACACTTTAGGTGATGCCTAAAGTTGTGTGAAAAGTAATTATGTATGCAATGAGATATTAGTACATGCAAGGTATAATCCACTACTTGAACAATTTTTTAGGAGTATGCACCTTTGGCATTGTTGTTAAAGAGGGAGAATGAATGATTGATGATATAAGGAAAGAAAGAGGGAGAACAGGTGAAAGATGGTAAAGGGAGATTGATGTAAAAGAGAGAATGAAAAATTAATATGGAAGGAGAACAAGATCAAACATCTAAGAGGGAGAAAAGATAGAAAAAAGATATCAAAGTTCATCAATTGACAATGTTGCCATCAGTGCCAAAGAGGGAGATTGTTACTCAACTGATGGTGATGGTGATGAAGAACAAGATTAGAGGTATACAAGATTTTAGAAAGGATTAGATCATTTGTTATTTTGTCATTGATGTCAAGCAATTTATTTTGGGTTCACATTAAATTTCCATTTCTTTTAGAGATGAGTTAATTGGGCAGTTAATAAAGATTAGAAAATGATAAGTTCATATTGATATAGTTGTTTTCTACCTTATATCCAGTTAGTAAGCAGATTGGTCAAGTCAGTAAATGAAAACTATTTAGTTACCAAGCAAGATGAAGTTTGTCGGTAAAAGGGATGTGTTTGTTGGTAAGAGACATCGAGACACTAAGAAAGCCAAGACATTGAGTTTAGTAGTTAGTTATTGAGAATAATAGATGTTATAAATAAGGATAAGAGTGCATGATTTGGAAGATTCCAAGGATGAAGAAGAAGTTAGTTACAAGAGCTATGCATAGGAAAATTCAAGGTAAAGATCTATAGTATAGATTAAGCAGAAAAGTGATGGTTTTACTTCCAAGAAAAGTACAAGTTTCAAGGTGATGCTGAAGCGGTTCACCGAGTATCAAATTCATTGAATTGGTTCATAAAGTTGATCTGGCAGTTGAGAGTCATTGAAGGAAAACCTAATCAAGGAGATTAAGAGGCAAAAACATAGTCTATTTAAAGGATGAATTCAAATAATAAAGAAGCTGGAAAGTTGAAGTGTGGATGTGCTACTAAGCAATTTAGTGAAGAACAAAAGGAGAAATCTGAGTCTAGAGCAAAGAAAAATGAAGTATTGATGCCCGTAGTCAAATAGTGCATAAGGATATGATCAATAAAGAGGTAGTTGCAGTTTAACATATCAAATTCTATATTGTTGCTTATTAACATTTGTAGCAACAAATATCGTAACCAAGTGAAATTAACAGTCTTATTGTAAAATCCTTGTGAAAGGTGAAATTATAAAAGAGTGTTCAAAGCCCTCTAACCAGGCCACTCCTAACAAGGTGAAGATCTTAACAGGTATGAGATAAATCCCCTAATAGGGTCACATATAAAAATGTGCATTGTAATCTTCAGAAGAGTATTTTCATTTTGTAGGTGACATTTACCATAGAGGTTTTCCCCAAATTGGGTTTCCTCATTAAATCTAGTGTTATATGTTCTTTTAGAATGATTTTTATTGTTTACTTAATTTTCTAAATGTTTTAGTGAAGTTATTTGGAGATTCGGCTGATACCGTACTTTATCTCACCAACTTGAATCAGAGTTAAGTTTAAAGAGTTTAAATTATCATAGTTTTCCTATTCACCCCCCTCTCAGTAAACCAACATGTTCGATCAAAAATTTTCATAGATATTATTGATAAGATTCATACCTTCTTTCAAGGACCCATCCTATATAAGAGTAATGACATCGTCTGGTTTTAGGGAAGATATACCCTATATTAGACTAACTAATAGAATATTAGAATTGATTGATAGAAAGTTAGGAGGGAGAGAATGAGGATGAATCCTTGATTGAAACCCTTAGATTATAGTAAACAAAGAGCTTCCATTTTTAATAACCACATTTGAATTCCAAATGAATTGAGAAATTTCTTTCATCATTGAGCCACTTTTATTATAGAAAATTTTGAATATCATCATACCTTAATATTAAATATCTAAGCATGATTATCCTTTTGCATTCTAGAAAGCACTCTGAACAGACAAAGAATGTGGGAAAATAAATCTAGTTTGAGCATTAAGAGTTGATATATGTGTGTCGTATCACAACCAATTTATCTATTGTAAGTCCTGCAATCAGATACCACATGTTGTGAAGGCTCCTACCACAGACACCCAAAACACTCTATTAATATTTATCGGTCAACATCCCACAGACAACATACAAGAAAAGATAAGTCATGAACCATAATGGAACCTCTAATTGCTTAGGTGGAATCATGGAGATGCATAGGAATATGAATTGTGAAAATAAAGACATAATAATACCAACTCGACTCAACAAGTAAGAAATCATACTGATTATGTGTTTGTGTTTTTGTAGTTGTTTGAACATTGATTTTTGGATGTTTTGCTGATGCTATCAGATGATGAATAGGGCACCCCATGTAAGAATGCTCTGTCTATTTTGTTCCCTTCCTTGTCTAAAATAACACGACTATCTTGACAAAAGACTATGCTATGGGACTCTGTTGATAGATGAGACGGTGTGATCAATCTTACTGAGGACCTGCTACTAAGTTTGATTATTTTGACCTAGTTTCACTAAAGCCCAGTCTTGTTGTATGAAATCATTCAAGGCTTGTTTCAAAATGAAAAAGAATTGAATTGATATCCAAAGGGGATTTATTGTAGAATTTTTTTAGTTTTTCGAAGACAAAATTTTTCAGGACTTTTTACAAATGTTTTTGGTCCACCATAGGGTTTGTATGTTTGAAGTTGAGGTATGTGTGGCATATCACATAAGTGAAGGCCCTTATCATAGATACCCCATACATGGTCACCCTAGATGAATTTTTTTTTTATGTTTTTGAACTTTTGAAAGATTTTTTGATTTTTTGAAGGTTTAATCATGACATTTTTCAAAATTTAGGTTTTTTTTTCTTCAAAATTTTAAACATTTTTTAGGGATTTTTTTAGATATTAATGGATCATGACATCAAGCTCTCATACATTAAGGCACCTCTAGTAAAAAAAAAAAAGGAATTTTATTATGAAACGATCATGGTGGACTGACTTTGTGCTAAATATGAGGTGTTTAGGATAAGGAATATCGACAAATATCAAGCCATGAACAATTTTACTATGGGACATGGGTGAAATGACAACCGATACCATATTGGAGTGATGATAGATGGTAGAGAAATGATCTCTACTCATGGTGCCAGAATGCCCCAGTTTTCACCATGGTACTTGTCCAAGGTGCCACCTAAGTGGTTTTCACTATAGGATGAATTTATTTCTATTTTGTGTCACCGAAGACGCTGATTGCTAGCTTTTTTCCATGATAAACTTTTTTTTTTGCTTTTTTATTGCTAGCTTTTTTCCATGATAACATAGATGGAATTTTTTGATGGGATCCGATAGAGGTTCACCCTCTGATGTGGATATCTAATATGCTCTAGCCCCATAGACTGATGCAATGATGTAAGGACCCAACCAATTTGGTTCAAACTTTCCTGGCTTTTCTCTTTCTGTGTGATTTTTTGGATTTTTCATTAGGACTAGATCACCAACTTTAAAAGATCTAGGAATGACCTTTTTGTTTTACCTTCTCCTGAGATGTGATATGCTTTCAAATGTGTCAGTTTTGTTTGTCTCTTTTCATTGAGCAACTCTAGCTCCTGTAGTTGAGATACTCTATAATCCTCATTTGAGATGATCTGTTGAAGTGACACGTGTAATGATGTGAGCTCAACCTCTATTGACAAGATGAATTTGGTACCATATACTAATAAATATAGAATGGATCGTATGGGAGTGCAATAACTAGTACTGTATGCCCATAAGGTAGGGTTGAGTTGGAGATGGTAGTATTTCCCAACTTCATTAACTATCTTTTTTAGAATTTTTATAATGGTTTTTTTTGTAGCTTCATCCTGGCCATTTCCTTGGGGAAAGTAGAGTGAAGAATAACTATGATGGATATGAAATTTTTTACAAAGCTCATCTACTTTCTTATTTTTGAAGGGGAAGCTATGATTTTTAATTATGGTCTGGGGTACACCGTACCAGCTTATGATATAGTTCAAAAGAAACTTGAAAATCTGTTTATCAGTGGTGTAGGTCATTGTAATTTCTTTAACCCACTTTGTGAAGTACTCAATTGTTGTTATTATATAGTCATGATTATATAGTTATGACCATCAGAGGATAAGGTATGAATCTTTCCAACTAGGTTGAACCCCCATTATGAAAAGGGTCATGATGATGTGAGTGGTTACAACTCCTGTGAAGGTGCATGTATGAGGTTCCCATGTATCTAACACTTTATGCATTTATGTACATATAGGAAAGATTCTATTTGCATTGTAGGCCAATAATACCCAATTATTAAAAGCTTCTTGGCTAAGGTCAAGCCACTAGAATGAGCATCACAAATGCCCTTGCGTACTTCTAATATTGTTTCTTGTGATTCTTTTGAGTTGAGACATCTGAGGAGTATTACATCTAGACTACGTCGGTAAAGTGTATTGGCTATGATAGTATATTGGGAGGCTTGCCTTATCAAGGAATTCTTTTAGTTTTGAAACAAGTTAATGGGGATTGTTTGGATAGTTAGATAGACATATATATATTGGTACTAGGGAGAATTGGGAACAAAAAATTTGTACAAGACCTTAGACTTAGGAAATTCAAAGGTAGGGACTATGAAGCTTTCGACCATGAATTTACAATGTGTCACATCTGGTGGCATGTCGAGCAAAGATCCTGTAGTAGAAATTGCATATGCTGCTTTGTTTTTATTCTTGAGATGTGCTCAAATGATATCATTTCAAAATGTTTCTTCATGTCTCCCGCTAAGGCTTTGTAGGGAATCAAATTGTCATCCTTTGTGTTGTAGTTGTTGTTGACTTGGTTGATAGTCAGTTGAGAGTCTCCGAACACCTGTAGTTGCTGGATTTTCCATTGGATAGTTGTCTTTAGCCCTATGATCAATGATTCATACTCAAATATATTATTGGTGTAGTCAAAGCTTGACCTATATGATCTTAGAGTGGAGTCTCCTTGGGGAGTGATAAATACCATGCCAGTGCCTAATCCCTTTTGTGTGTGTGAACCATCAAAGTATAGTTTCCACTATTTCTATTCTTCAAGGGCTAATATGCTTTTATCTAGAAACTCTATCAACATTAGATTGCTAGATGGTAAGGGGGCGTCAGCCAAATGGTCAAAAATTTCTTTTCCTTTTATTTCTTTTCTGTCCAAGTAATCAACGTTGAATTCATTGAGTATCATGACCCATTTGGCGAGGCACCTTGTTAATGTGTCTCTACTCAATATATATTTCAATGGATTAATTTTTGCAATTAGGTTAGTCTTGTGGCTTATCATGTAATGTCTAAGTTTTGGGAAGCAAAAACTACAACCAAGCATGCTCTTTCAATTGTTGTGTAGTTCAATTCATATTTCAAAAGTGTTCGACTGATATGTATAATTATAGGGGCTGGTTTGGAATAGGTGCCACTAAGACTGGTGCTAATAGAAGACAATCCTTGAATATTTGGAATGCATTCTAGAAATCCTCTGTGTATTCAAATTTGACATATTTGTGAATAAATTATTGGAATAGATAACATTTGTTAGCTAGCTGTGAGATGAATCACCTTACTAATTATAGCCTTCCTTTTAGAATCCATAGGTTGTTTAGTGTTGTTGGTGGAGGCATATTATTAATAGCTTGTACCTTTTCGAGATCAATCTCTAATCCTCTATGGGAAACAATGAATCCTAACAACTTTCCTAATGTGACCCCAAATACACTTTTTTGGGTTTAGCCACACTTTGTATTCTTGGAGTTTGTCAAAGATTGGCCATAGTAGTGATAAATGTTGTTTTCTCTCCAATATGTCATCAACATAGTCTTCCATTGTGATATGCATCATGTCATGAAAGATAGTTGTAATTTCTCTCTGATATGTTTCTCCTACTTTTTTTATACCAAAGGGCATGACACACCAATAATAAGTACCCCAGGCACAAGTGAAGGTCATTTTATGTTGATCTTTTGGTGCAATTTTGATCTGGTTATATCTGGATAAACCATCCATGAGTGATAACATCTTATATCCTGAAGTGAGATCAATAATCATGTCTATGTTTGGCAAGGGGAAGTCATCTTGTGGGAAAGCCAAATTGAGATCTTTGAAATTAGTGCAAATTATTATGGCTCCACATGACTTAGACACCAGTACCAGATTGGAGATCTAATTGGTATAGTCAATAGGCCTTATGAATCCCACATCTAGTAGTTTGTTTAATTATACTTTGAATAATAGTGCTATCTTTGGATGCATTTTGCAGAGCTTATGTATGTATGGCTTTTTACCTGGCTTTAGTGGTATATGATGTAGCACAAATTCTAGAGCTAACCTAGGTATGTCAAAGTATGACTAAGAAAAGTTAATTTTCCTATCTTTAAAGAATTGAATGAACTATTCTCTTTCTTCTTATGTTAAAAACTCTGCCAAGTGGATTAGTCATTGTGTTTCTTCAGTGCCAATTCTGATGGTTACTGTATTCTCTGCTAATAGTGGTGATTGTTCTTCTATAAGGGGAAGTATATCAATCTCTCCATCCTTGGGCACCTCAAAGAGGTTTTCACCTTTGAATACACCTTTTGTTTTTACTATTTTGTAGCTAGAAGGTACCTTTTAGTTTTCACCTAATAGCCTTATATTTTATTTTTCAATTTTACGTCTAGAGGATTGATATAACTACCCAAAGTATGTTGTTCTATCTAACTCAATGTTGAAACCTTATTTGTGGTTGCCTATAGGTATGCCTTTTCTTAGTCTGAAGAATTCAACAATAGCTTCATCATTCTCAAAATGGTTTATGGTCGGTGAATTTTGTTGTTTCCAATCTATAAGGTTAGAGTAAACTAAAGCTATGTTATCCTTTGTTTGGAAGAATGAAATTTGGGAGTTCAGTTGAGGTATTGACATATGACTTAGACACTAATTCATGAGTTTCATATGAGGATGAGGATGAAGGTTCAGATTGGGCCCAAAATTATTCAATCCACGCTTGGTGATTTGTTGGCCTATCTTGTAAAGATAGTCGGGCAATGTAAGTGTTAAGGTGTAAGGTGCTAGTGGTATGTGGGGAATCCCACTCATAGTCATTAGATTACCTGTCTAAATGGAGTTCCTCAAATGTATCAACTTCATTATAAATACAAAATTTAATATCAGATGGTAACAAGGTATTCGAAATGCCTACTGTCGGTGGTCTATAACCTAGGCCATGATGCTTTATGTTTTGGGTTGGTGAAATTGGCTTGATAATTCCTTGTTCCTTTTTTCCTAAGCCAGAGCATTCATTACACCCTTGTTTTTGGACAATGTTATACCCCTGTCCATATTCATGTACTGAAATGTTGACCTTAGGGGGTTCTTGATCTATATAGAACCAGGAAGATAAGTTATCTTCTATGATTTCTTCATGAATTTCTTCCCATATTATATACAATGTTGGTGGATAGATAAGTGTAGACACCCTAAAATGGACATGCTTGCCAGTTTACATTAAAAACACTAATTTTCATCTATTAATTAATGGTTTTTAATGGTTAATTAATCATCTATTTTCCTCTAAATTCATTCCCCAAATCATCTAATCAAATTCTCAAATTAATTAAATAATTAATTTTATTTAATTAATTAACATTAATTGATTAATTACCAATAATTAATTAATTAAATTCAATTTCCTATAGTTTAAATTGAAATATTTAAACTTACTAATTAAATTCTTCCAATTAAATTAATTTAATTTCATTCAATAAAGCAATTCTAAATAAAAAAGAGTTCAATTATCTCACATGTTGAAAAATTTAATTACATAAATGAATTAAATATTTATTTATTTTTAAAGAGATAATCCTTAATTAGATCACATGGGTTACTCCACCCATCTCTCTAGTTCACATGGGTAACTCCACCCATCTCTCCAATTCACATGGGTAACTCCACTCACCTCTTCAGTTCTAAAAGGCAACTCAAAATTATCTCTTCAGTCAACCAAACTCTATCTCCTCTTTACCAATTGAAGATGTGGAGTTTACTAATGGCTTCTCCAGTTCCTTTTAATCTCAACCTTTCATCTCCCTATCTTTGGGATTGATCTCAACCATTCATATCATCCTCAATTCCTATAGAATAAACCCTTCATACCCATTTGAAGGATCGAGGATTTAAAGCTCTCGTGCGCCATTACTCTGTTAGTTTGGTTCTAGAATTCAAGACATCTTTCAATCACAAAGCCACTCAATTATCAAATTATTGACACTTCTCAAGTCATAGACACTGCCCACACCAATATTGAGCATCAAAAACAATGTTTTAGAAGGAGTAGAGAGAGACAATAGAAGCTTCAAGTACTTTGGGGTTTGCATTCATTTGTTTTCCTTTCTTTGCTTGTATATTTTATTGGTTACATTTAAGTATTCATTATTGGTAGTTTTTGTATTGATTTATATCATTGAAAATTGGTGCTACTAACCCTTGTCATTGGAAAGTGAAGGAACCACGAATCCAAACAGGCATACAATGACAATGATTTCTGTGAGTTTCATCACGTGAAGGGACACAAAACACCCAACTGTTACCTATTGAAACATGCTATCCAAGACCTAATTAACATAGGGGTCATCGATGTGACAAAAACCCAAACTAGAGGAACAACTGATCATACGATATTCAATGACACATTTCATGATCACAATAAAGGGAAAACCTCTGTGTCTGGTGGACAGTCAAAATAGGTTAACTATACTTATGCTAATAGTGATAACGTTATCAATTGCCTCAATCCTTCAAATAGCCATGTGGATATGATCACTATCAGAGACCAAGGTAACAAATGTGTTGTAACCACGCATCATACCAGAGTTGTCTTGCAAGGAGAACCTTCCTCATCTACTACACCAGCTAACCCTCAAGAAATATCAGATCCACAGACAAGCCCGGTGGATCAGCTAAAGCGCATGCCTACCCAAATCTCCATGTTTGACCTCTTGCGCATGTCTCCACAGCATAAACAAGCACTTGACCAAGCCCTTCAGAATGTAGCTATCCCAAGGAACATAACCCCTAAGAGCTTCCAAATGATGGTTAACCATATAGTAGCTAACAAACATGCAAAATTCATAGATAGTGTCATGTCACTACATAAACCCCTGCATAATGATCCTTTGCACTTGCTTGTCCAGGTCCACAAAAGTGCTATCCATAGAGTCCTCATTGATGGTGGGGCTAGATTAAACATCTATAATCTAAAGTTAATCAAGAAATTAGGCTATTCAGAATCTAGCATTGACATCACAAGAAGGATCAATATCAGAGCTTACGATGAAGATGAAAGATCCTCTAAAGGTATTATCAATCTAACTGTTTGGATTGGTCCAGTTGTCAAGAACACTCCCTTCTAGATCCTAGATCTTGAGTTGGGATACAAAATGTTACTAGGAAGACCATGGATACATTAGATGCAAGCTGTACCTTCAACATACCATCAGTGCATTAAGTTCCCACACCAGGGAGAAGAAATCATCATTGAGGGAGATCCAAATCCTTTCCAATACTGTAATGCGGTCCAAATCAACACTGATAACCTGGTTCCCTCAAACCAAGACACAAGCATCCCTTCCTCTTTAGATTAAATTTCTAAGGATGTCACATGGAAAGCAGGAAAAATATCTATCATAGATAAAGGATGTGGTGATTACAGTTATGAAGAGGCTTTTACTATCACAAACATGCCTCAAAGCCCAAGATCATATGGCATGCCATAAGTAGTAAGAACGGTGGAGATCTCCAAACCTGTTGTATTCAAATGCCCACCCATGACCTTTGTCAGGTGGGGAGACATTATAGAGGAGAAACCCTTTGATCCAGATATCAATACATGGTTGTACCAAGATCTACAAGAGACACTTCAACAACCCCTACCCATATCAAAATATGGAACTGGCTATACAATGCTACAAAAATTTGGGTATGATGGCACAACTAGTTTGGGGGAAAGACAACAAGGTTTAATGGAACTATCTCTCCCACCAACCCAGAGAAACAAGAGAGGGTTAGGCTATGGGAAATAAAGAACCAACCCTATCATCCAAGACATACAAGTTGATCAAGAAAAAATAGAAGAGTTACACTGGGGGAAAAACCCGAAACACATCTTGATAAGCAACATACTACAACAGTTGTTGCCTACCAAAGTGGGGACCTCTCAATCCCGAATAAAACTCAACCAAGAAATCAATGATAATGAAGGAAGTGAGACATCTGATGAGAGTTCTAGAAAAACTAACTCCCACAAGTACGAGTGGAGATCCCTTCACGAATGCAAACCTTCAATACTAGACTATTCCCATTGGTCAGCCACCACCATACACCTTGACGATCTATTTGACCAATTAACCATAGATGACCAACCCTGTATTGATAAACATATCAATAGTAATTCAATAGGTGGTGCATCCACATCACAGTCTAGGTTTATCAGAACCATCTTTGTAGTCCCCTTCAACCAAACAGAGTCAACCCAACAAGAATGCCTATGTCTTGTACACCCAAAACTAATAGAGTGGGATAAAAAAGACCTCCTGATATGGATGTCTTTGAGAATGATGAGGCTATCATAGATTTCATGGGACTTAGAGAGGGAATTCCATCAAGAGATCATAAAGCATGTTTCTCCATTGAGCTCGACAGATCAACATACTTTGGGAGAAGCTCCTCTTTCTAGTCATCAAAACAAATTGAAAAAGAAAAAATAATCATTAGTAAGTAAAAACTAAAAGGCGCTTATTGACACAAAAAATTTTAAAAAGATAAAACAAGATGTATCTTATAGTGAAAACCTCACTGAGGCGCTATAAGATGGAAAGAAGGAACCCCTCCCCTTGACAGAGTAAAAGTCAACATTGTTAGAAGAAGAAACATAAGAAGTTAACTTGGGAGATGAAAAGAACCCAAAGAACATATACTTAGCAAAATCACCCACCCTAGAGGAGAGAGAATAATTCATCAGTTTATTCAAGGAAAGAATGATCAATTTTGCATGGTCCTACTTAGACATGACAGGATTAGATCCAGAGCTTGTGCTGCATCATATCCCATTGCTACCCAGTGCAAAACCTGTCAAACAGAAGCTGCAAAAGATGCATCCCCATGTTGCATTACTAGTAAAGGAAGAATTGAAAAGCTCCTAGATGCTAAGTTCATATGACAGATCCCATATGAAAAATGGATATCCAATCTAGTACCAGTTACAAAGCACATTGGTCAGATTCAAATTTGCAAAGACTTTAGAGATCTTAACAAAGCTTGTCCCAAGGAAGAATTTACTTTGCCTAACATCGATATGATAGTATATCTAACAACATGACACCAAATTCTATCACTCATGGATGTCTTTTCAGGGTATAATCAGATAAGGATCACACCAGAGGATCAACATAAAACAAATTTCACATGTCCTTGGGGCAATTATTGTTGGAACATCATGTCGTTTGGTCTAAAAAATGCCGGAGCAACATATCAAAGGGCCATGACAACCATCTTTCATGATCTCATCCATGAGACAATGGAAGACTACGTTGATGACATACTAGCCAAGTCAATACTTAGAAAGGATCATCTACAAGTATTGGGACCCATCTTTAACAAAATGTAGGAATACATGGTCTGTTTAAACCCAAATAAATGTGCATTCAAGGTCACAATAGGGAAGCTATTGGGGTTCATAGTGTCACATAGAGGCATTGAAGTAGACAAAGAGAAAGTCAAAGAAATATTGGACATGCCACCACCATCCAACCTAAGGCAACTAAGGGGGTTACAAGGAAGGCTCCAATCACTCAGGCGCTTCATAGATCAGCTAGCAGACAAATGCCACCCATTCCAACATCTACTACACAATGACATCAAATTTATATGGATAGAATAATGTGAACAAGTGTTCCAAATATTCAAGGACTATCTACTCAAGTCTCCCATATTGGTTCCACCAATCCAAGGTAGACCATTTCTTCTATGTATCTCAGAAATGGAATTAGAATTAGGAATTCTCTTGGCACAACATGATAACACAGGAAAGGAGAGAGTATCTACTATCTAAGTAGAACATTGGTAGGATATAAGCTCAACTATACACTAATTGAAAAATCATGCCTCATAGTTGTCTTCGCTTCCCAGAGGCTGAGGCATTACATGTTGAGTCACCAAAAAAAGTTGATAGCACATATTGATCCTTTAAAGTATCTCCTAAGCAAAGCGACACTCACTGGATGACTTGCAAAGTGGGTAATGATCTTAAGTGAGTTTTACATTGAATACGTAGACAGAAAAGCCATCAAAGGGAAAGTGATTGTGGATCAACTAGAAGAGGCACCTATTCAGGATCATCAACCTATCATTTCTGAATTTCCTGATGAGTCTATTATGACACTACAACCAGTGATCGAGGTATGGAAACTATAATTTTATGGGTCATGCATGAACCATGGTGTGGGGGCAGGAATAGTGCTCATCACTTTGAATAATGATGCAATTCTTAAATATTTCAGACTTAACTTCCCATGCACAAAAAACATAGCAAAATACAAAGCACTAGTCATTGGATTAAAGACAACAATTCAATGGAGAATCAAGAACCTTAAGGTCTAAGGAGATTCACAGTTGGTCATTAGCCAAGTCAACAATGATTATATGATAAAATATGAGAAGCTAATACCATACAGAGCATAGATGGATAGGTTGTGCACTAAGTTCCAATACATCTTCTTCAAGAAAATACCACAGGCTCAAAATAAAGTTGCAGATGCAATGGCTACCATAGCATCACTGATTGATATTATAGGCAATGAAACCCAATTCTAGTTTCTAGTGGAGCAACTCATGATGCCATCACATCAAGCACCAATCATAGAATCAACATGCGTCCTTGGTGGTCCTGAAACCCCATGGTACCATCATGTGTATAATTACCTCCAAACTAGTGTCTTACCTCTCGAATTGTCTAGAAACCAAAAAAATTCCCTCATACGCCAAGCCTCTAGGTATACCATCCTCTCAACTACTTTGTATAGACAAAGTCTAGATGGAATGCTAATACGATGTCTCACTTCCACAAAATCCCAGAGAGCTATGTACAAGGTACACGAAGGAATTTGTGGAACCCATGGAGGTGGAAACAACTTAGCTAAAAAGATCATCCGCATGGGATACTACTGTCCAATAGTAGAAATATATGCAAACAAGTATGTACAAAGGTTTAGGCAATGCCAAATTCATGGAGACCTCATCCATGCACCAACCCAAGAACCAAATCCTATCACTTCACCATTACCATTTTCTATGTGGGGATTTGACCTAGTGGGAAAGATTACACCATCTTCAACTAATGGACATAATACATCATAGAAACAACAAAGTACTTCAATAAGTGGGCGGAAGAAATTCCCCTCACTTACATAATTGGAAAGAGGATATCAATGTTCATACTCAACCATATCATATGTCGGTATGGAATTCCTCAAACCATCCTGACAGATCACGGTACACCTTTCCAAAACAAAGATGTTGAAGAGATATGTGAAAAATTCCAAATCAAGAAAGGGTTCTCTTCATTCTATTATCCTCAAGGGAATGGCTAGGCTGAAGTGACAAACAAGACCATTTTAAAAATCTTGAAGAAAATAGTGAATGAATCAGGCGAGACTGGCATTTACAGCTTAGTCCTGCATTATGGGCATACAAAAATAGCATGAGAACACCTACATGTGCCACTCCTTTCTCTCTAGTATATGGATTAGAGGTGGTCCTACCCCACTAAGTGGAAATACCATCCCTAAGGATATCATTGAAGAACCTGATTTCAGATGAAGACTACAGAGTAGCAAGGCTCAGTGAACTGGAACTACTAGATGAAAGAAGACAAAATGCATTCAACCACTTACAAGGCTATCAAAATATCCTTAGAAGGAACTATCATAAGAAGGTTAGGCTATAGAAATTTGAGGTAGGATACCTTGTCCTCATGGAAAATCAAAAGAACCAAGCAGAGCGAGTGAAACCAGGAAAGTTTGAGCCTAACTGGCTAGGACCATATGTCATTGTCAACTCTACCTAGAGTGGGGCATACTAATTGGTGACACCAAAAGAAGATCAGCTCCCTAGATACATAAATAGCATGCAACTCAAGAGGTTCTACGCTTGAGGTCTCAATGGTTAAGGCAACTATCTACATATCAAGAAAATACCAAAAAAAATTAAAAAATACAAAATATTACCTTGATAAAAACCTAGCAAACAGGCACCTTGGAGACAAAAAAAAATTAAAAAGCAAAAAATTAAACAGAAACAAAATCGCTCTCTGAGTGAAAACTTGACAAACAGGCGCTATTGAGTAGGTACCTTGGTGAAAACCTGGCAAATAGGTGCCAAGTGTTCAAATTCAACTTCACCATCAATAAAATCTAAGATCAAAAGCTTGAGCACACTTCAAAAGCAAGACTGACTACCCAAGCTATATCCAAAAGAACAATCCCCTCTGAGCACCAACACTTATTCATGGTTAGTATTGGTCCACCAAACTAGGGGGTGATTCTAAATGTCCTAAAAAAAATCCCAAAAAATCAGAAAACTCATCGAAAATCCTAAAAAGATCAAAATGTCATGATAAAATCAATCTTCATCAAAAACAATAAAAAATTTGCAAAATACCACGCAATAAAACCAACTTGCTTATCAAGAGAGAAAAGGGAGATCAAGCCTAGTCAATCAATGTCACAACCATGAGCTTTGCAAATTAGCATTGGGGCCATATGACACTTCTTTATCAATATATCAAATCTATCAGTAAGAAAACTAGTGACCAAGCCAATCTATCAAATATCACAATCATGAGCTTTATAAATCAACATTGAGCCCATCTGAAACAACTTGATCAGCCACCAAAATGATCAAAATTAATCAATCAATCATCTTACATAGTGATGGATATGCTCAAAACCAGATAGGTCAGTCTTATATGAGTCACCTATTACTGAAACCAGACACAATCAAAGCAATCAAGCCAATCAAGCCTATCAAAAGAGTCGAGCCAATCAAGAGAATGCAACTAAATCAAGGAAAAATCAAAACGTTGGCTAGGTCTGTCAGTCAGTTAGTTAGATGCCAGTCTATATTTCATGGTTATGTTCTTATGCTACTCCAGGATCCACCAAGTGAGGAGAGTAGCTATGATGGATCATGACTTATTTTCTTTGATTGCTGTCTGTTGAATGTTCATTTCAATTCCAGGGCCATGATGATTTAGGATAAATGCGGTAGGCCCTGTCACTTATCTAGAAGACACGCAGTTCCATGATCTGAGCTTAACCCTAGGAAAGAATTGGACATTCCTTCTCTATTATATGCTTGTTTATTTACCAATAGAATCATAGTGGTATCCAGATGGAATCTTGGTGCATTGGATTTCTATCTTGGTTTTTATGGGTTTTCTTCTTAAAATCAAGAGTTCATAGTGTTATCTAGATAGACTCTGGATGCATTGGAATTCTATCTTGGTTTTTTGGTCTTTCTTTTCAAAATCAAGAGCTCATAGGTGCTATCCAAATGGACTCTGGGTACATTGGAGTTCTATCTTGGTTTTATTTTTTTTCTTTTGTTCGGATTTTTTAGAGGGCAAAGCGATATCCAGATAGTCAATATTTGGGTGCTTTTGTCTCTCTTTCCTTTCAAACATGGAACATAGCTGAACCTAGATGGTCAATATTTGGGTGCACTATGTTCTCTTTCTATTCAATCTCTCTACTCCTTCTGGTTATCAAGAGGTCATGGTGGTATCCAGATGGTATGTGATCTAGATGAATTGGACACTCTTCAGAATTTCATAAAAAGATGCAATGATGAAAAAAATTAGAAACGTGGCAGCGACCTAGGACACTCATTCATTCTATCAATTCATATCTATCAAAAAATTCAAAAAACTCAAAAAAATAATCTTTTCTATCATTCCATGTCTATCAAATCACATCCCAGAGAACACATTTCCACTAACTGTCTTCTAACTAACACATGCATTACTCATATATTTTTTGCATAATAGATTGCATTCATTTCATTTAAGTGCATCCAAAAAATGAACAAAAATGGCAGTTGCATACATGGTAAATCATATCACATACATACATAAGCATCTCATATAAACATGCATTTCATTTCCACCATCCTGCATAAACATGTCAGTATCATAGGAAAAGTAAATCATTCATCTAAGAGTCTGCGCAAAAGAATCACATTGCATAAGCATTTCAACATCTAAAGCACAATTATGTAGAATTATACATATAACAAGTAAATCAATAGCTACATCTCATATAAATCACAATATCTGAGTACAATGAATGGTTGAAAGTCAAGATAATAAAGGTGATCAACAGGTATATCAATAAATATCAAGTGTGTCAAGATACAATCATATATAAGCCTGAAAGATACATCAATGCTATATTGCTACAAAAATGGTGACTCAGAGTATAATAGATATAATAAACTCAGCATGTGCTACCCCCATCCTCACCGCCAGGTGGATGAGGGGGAGGCATATCGGGGGCACTCCTATGTGGTGGAGCTAGAGCACCAATCCCACTACTCTATGATCTATGCGCTCTGCTGGATCTCTGGGAGGCAGTGTAGATGGGAACCCGCTGATCTAAAGGAACTGGACCCTCATAGTAGCGCCGCTAGTAGTCAATCTCTCTCTAGGAATCACACCCAAATCTATAGTATTAGTCCAATACATCCCAATGAGAAGCATCTTATACACTATCAATGAAGGATCTGACCTCTGAGAGAGCCTGCCACTCTCTCTCCTCAGGCGCTAAGACTCTAGCCTCCAAAGCACTAGCACGTGCATCTAAAGTAGCAAGTCTAGCCTATAGATACTATACCTACTAAGTAAGTCACTCTAAATTTGAGGGATCCTCCACCATCCCCCCATAGTCACATCCATGTCTCCCTCCTCATCCCTATCCCCCAATCCCTCATCTCTCCTCTCCCTCACTACCCAAGAGTCCTCACCGTCAGAACTATCATTAGTACTGCTACCCATACTACTACTACCAGTGGAGGAGCTCAAACCTATGCTCTCTACATCCAAGGCCTCAATATCAATATCTCCTATCTCCACATCCACATCCTCTGCAATAAATCTCTCATTTAACCTCTAAGGAAGAACAATACTAGTGCACTGACATACTCTCTGAACTAATTGAGGTGCCTCCTCCTCCTCCAAAATAGCACCCAATCCAATATGAGTAATACTCCTCCCACTCCTCCTCCAAACCCCACCACTAGCTCCCCTAGGCCTAGGATCATCTCCAATGTCATCTTCCCTCCCCCTCCCACCATCTCATCCGCCATCTCTCCCTTCGTCTTGGCCCCCATATCTCCCTCTGTCTTTCCCACCCCTACCCCATCGTAACTGTCGATGCCTCCTCATGATAGTGCAAGAAACATGACATGAAACATCAGTAAGTGAAATAGGAAGGGTCTGTGCCCACCAAGAATCATACTAGGGGTTGGTGCCTACAAAATGATCCAATTCAAATATCATTACCAAATCAGATAAAGAAACAAGTATCACAAAGCAGATAGCCTAAGAGAGCAGTAAATAAACTACAAAAGTCATAGCACAAACATATATCTGTATCTACAGTGGCTGATCGCCATGTCCAAGGAACAAGAAGTAAACCTAAAAACTTGGTTTGTACAACGTCAAGTGAAACAACAACACCCCATAGTGCAACATCCCTCGATCTACATGCAAAATAGGCATAAGTGTCAGACACATCCTGTTGCTCTCTGAACTACCGCAACACCATGTCGGTATTGTGGAAATCAATCATATGCACATGGCATGTGACATGCCTAATCAAAAATATCCACTAATGATAGAATGGGAGATGGACATCCTCTCCAACCCATATGGGGCACTCTCTATATGGTCTCCAAATAAAATATGGAATCATATCTAACTGGTGACGCCAATACATCAAATGACCCATGTGAGTTTGAACAATGGCTCCATCATACATAAAGACATAGGGCCTGTACGGAGGCAGATCACAAGTACCCATAGGATGGTACATAGTAATGTGCTACCATGCCCATATCTAAAGAAGGGTAGCACCGTAGCCAAATGACTTACCATTAAGGTAAGAGACATAAAACATATGAAAGTGCATGTGGGCTAACATGCATGGCCCCTTTTAGCACTGCATATTAAAATTTTTCAAATCCCAAGCTCTAGAAAATTTTCCTGCATCTTTTGATTTAAAATCCATGTCTTTTCTTGTCAAAAAGTCAATTTTATGATTAAGTCTTCAAATTGCATTGTTCTAAGATTTAGTCGCACACCCACGATGATCTTTTAAAGTGTCTTCATAAGCGAGCGAGTGAGCGATGAGTTATTTTGAAATGAATCGCACAGTCATGATGTAATTTTGAAGTCAGGTTATTAGTGTGTGATTGAGTGAGTTTGAATTCTTTTGTATGTCACTCACTCGTGAGTAATCAAGTTCTATGATAAAAGGTTCAGCGAGTCAGCGATGAGTGAAGTCTTTATGTATTGCATAGTCATGGTAGTCTTAGGTCTTTAACTCTTTGGTCTATGACTGAGTGAGTGATGTAAGAGAAGTCTAGCCGCTCACTCAGGATAAGTTATTATGTATATCATTTGAACCTGTGAGTGCACAAGGAAGTCAAATTTTTGTTCTCGCTCACTCGCACCAGATTTAACTAATGTGTTTTTTGTAGTGTGAGTATGCGATACAGTATGTTTTGGTCATCAAATGGTCTTCATTGCTTAGTCACAAAGGAAGTAGTTAGTGTTTTTAAAAGTGCATGAGTGTCCAACTAAGTGATCAGTTTTGTTCTCAATCACTCACCAACATTTCACTATTTCAAATGATGAGCTTGCGAGTGCACGATGAAAGAAAGACAAAAGGCTATTGCCCACTCACCCATGAATAAAGTCAAATGAGAAAATGATAGTGGGTGTGTGATCAAGAAAGCATGTTGGCTATCACTCACTCATAGTCAAGGTGCTGGTTAAGTTTTCAAGCCCACAAGTGCACGATGAAGAAGGTTGAAAGTTGTCGCTCAGTCGTCCATGAACAAAACTAAGACAAAAGGGATTAGCGAGTGAGCGATTAATGCATTGTGGAGATTTGTTGAAGGCACTCACTCAGTCATGAAGGATCCATTCATAAAGAAATCCCAATAGGGAGTATGCGACTATGATAGAAAAAGGTCATTGATCACTCACTAATGCTTATGAATTGAAATATTTTGCAGCGCGAGTGAGCGACCAAGTAAAAGCGCATAATTGAAATGGTCATCGCTCACCCACAGAGGTATAAAAATTAATTAGAACGCCATAGAAAATGCATGACCATAAAATAATATATGATTGTCTTGAAGACCACTCACTCACTTAAGTGCAAAGCACGATAAGTTAGAGGCTAGCGAGTGTTTGACTGAGAAGTGATTGAGCAATAAAAGTCATATCGCTCACTCGCAAGGTTTCAAAGAAAGTAAAGTTTTGAGTGGTGAGTCCGTGATTGATGAAAGGAAAAGTGATGCCACTCAGTCACTCAAGTATAAGTACAAAGCATAAAGAGGTGGTGAGTGTGCGACTACCAAATGATGAAGTTTCTAGTTAGGTCATCGCCTAGTCGTGAAGCATAGGAACCAAGACAAAAATAGATCGCAAGTGCACGACTGCTTAGAAGGAAAGGTCTTGTTGCTCACTTGAAAGGACAATTTTGAATATAAGTAAGGTACAATGGGTTGGTGACAAGTTGATAGATGGCTTATTTCAGGCTTACCAAGGCAAAAAAGAGAAAAGTGAGTACTCTTTTCCAGTAGGGATCAAATAGTGTGAATTAATGACAACATTAGTTACAGAGAGATGATTTCATGACACAACAAGTGCAATAATTTGGCATTCAAGTGGACAAGACACTGATTTGATGGCTATAAAGATGAATGATTGAGCTTGATTTTGTACAACTCTCATTTGTGCTTTGAAGATTTTGCTGTGAAATCAACAGAGCTTGTTTTTTCGAGAGTGAAATTTGAAAAGGAAAGATGAGTCAAGCTAATACTAGTGCTGCCTCACAGGGGTCTGAAAAGAAGAAGGTTGTAGCAAAGAAATACATAGAGGAATTTGTTGATTTTCTACCTGGGACATCAAATGCAAACAGTGCTAACTGGGATGAATGGAAAGATAGATGGTGTCAATGGAGAAACCCGATCACTCCAAACTTCTCTAGAAATACCCTTTTCCATTATTTTTGGAATAATAGGATTAAACCAGTGCCTATTTGCAATACCTCAGAGTTAAATATGGAAAAGTTAATTGTGCCTGATATATATGTGGATATAGGGTTAATAAAGGAACTTGCTAAGAATTATTGCCCAATATCTAGGGTAATCAGAAAGAAAAACAAAGAGACCTTAGTATCCATCGATAGGAGATCAATAGTAGAGGTCTTTGGGATCACTAGTGCATTATGCACAGAGATTGAGTTGGAAAAAATTTAGGTGCATTACAAGAAAAGGGAGAAATTAATCAAAAAGTTTGATATGCCCAGATATATGCCCAGGGTGGATAGGAATTTAGTGAAAGTCCCAGATACCTCAAACCATCTTTTGACTTATCCCTCTTTCACCACTATATAAAATGCATAATATATGGCCTAACTAGAGTATTAGGTTTTGATGGAGATTCAACAATACCCTAGGATGTGCTCATGATGGCCATGAATATCCAGCACCCAGAGGTCAACACTGATTATGATTATGTGGGATAAATAGTTGAAGCTATACATGCTGCATTGGTAGAGATATAGTCGGATGCCCCTGTACCAACATTTAAGCATTATTCCCATTTAATGTGTATGATTTTATATTTTAATAGGGAGTCTATGGACAAAGAACTTGAATTTTTTGTTTTAGAATATGGTGTTAATGAACCAATCCAAAGGTGGACACAGGTATGGGATAGTTCATCAGTGAATTCATCTTTTGTATGCTTTTGTAATTGGATTGTGGATCCAATTTTTGACTTACTAGGAACTGAGAGACATAGATTTCCAAATGAGGTTAGAAGAGTCTTAAGACCTTGGAAATTTGTTCCAAATTGGCCAATTACTCACAACTAGGGTGATTTTTTCTTCTTTGATCATATTACTGTCATAAGGGTATATGGTTTTACACAACCACCTCACATTCTCCCTAGGTTTGTACCTCTTAGGGTTGCTTTCTTAGAGTTGGTTTGGCAGATTACTTGGGTTGACAACGAGTTTTTAGAAAGGCATAAAAAGGGTACTTTTGTCCCTAGGTTATGGGTTGGTTTTGATTTCTCTATTGGGAAGAGAGTTTTATATCTAATCAACAATTTCCTAAAGCAATATAGAATGTCTCCAAAAATTGCTAGGTTCTGTGATCCAGAACAGTTTGTAAAAATAGCTCTGAAATCTATGACCCCTTGGAAAAAATTAGAGATCATGAGCCACTAGATGATGAAGACATTTTGAGAAATAAACTGGATAGGCATGAAGTCCAGGAAAGAAGAAGGAAGTGGAATAATCTTCTGAGGGCATAAGTTGACTGGAAAGAATCAGACAAGACTTTTTCTGGTTTTTTCCCTGACCTCCCATATCTACAGAGAATGGATGAGATGCTCAAGAATTATGATACATTAATGGCACAAGTACCAAAATTTAGTTCTAAAGATGTACAATCCCAAGGATCCCCAATTCCTGTTGCGTTTCATGACAATGAACATCAAGAACAACAACAAGAACATCAAGAACAAAAGGAAGAACTTCACTAAGAAGAAGAAGAGGTGGGTGAAGAAGCGACTTCTGCCAGAGAGACACCAAAGAAAAAGCAAAAAAAAAGCACAAGAGGGGGCAGGACAGGAAGAAAATGGCCAACGCTTTTATAATAGAACATGGAAAATATTTTAGGAAGCTAAAAAAACAAATGCAAAAGGAGCCCCAAGCTGAAGGACAAGGGGATAATCAAATGGTATTGTTCAGAGAAGTTGACAAGAGAGTAATGATAGCAAGTGTATTCATGAAAGATGATGAATTCATAAAATCTGAAGAATTCAAGAGCTTCTTAATCAAAATGAAGTAGAAGGATTTAAGGAAAAACCTGATTGTAGGAGAAGGTTAGTAAGATAAAAATGAAGAAATTATGAAAATACTCCAAGATTATGATCCTGAGAGTGAACTGATTACTATGGATCAAGCGAGACCGTTGGTGTAGAATAGTGGGGTGCTGTTAATGCTAGATTGGGACTTAGAGTCCACTTTTATCATTGACGAGATCAGGAGGCAAGAAGACCCCTTAATGAAAACAAAATTTGAAATTGATGAGGTATTGAAAGGATCAGGGTTTGATCCTAAATCCAAGTCTCTAGCTATTTGGTCATTGGCCCCCGCTACACAAAAGCCTCTAGTCATGACCATAAGAGAGGAAAAGAGAGAAGACAAGATGATTTGGAATCTTCTTGAAACACCAATGACACTGAGATAGCTCAGTTAATGACCCAAGTGTCTTTCATGAACCTGGAAAAGGTTGACGATTTGTCTAAAAGGTATGAAATGAATTTTGGCTAGATGATGGAATTGGAAAAGAAGCATGAGGAAACTATGATTCACAATCACACCCTAGAGGAACAAATTGAAAAATTGATGGAGGAATTAGTGGAGAGTAAAAGAGAGAAAACTCCAGCCCCTCAAGAAATATCAAGACTTGAAACAGATGCTGCCACAGAGGCAAAAGAAGATTCAGCAATGGCAGAAGGCCAGTCCAAGGAATTGTCACAGGGACAAAGCATAAATATCATGTTTATCATATTGCCCATACTTCAACATTGAATTGATGTTTTGAAGCAGAAGAATGATATAATATACACACTGTATGGATCACCACAAGAAGAATCAAGGATAGCTACTGAAGCTATGACATTCTTGGAGCCCACATTCAAGACTTGGTCAGGAAGAGATAGACTGATGGATAAACTAAAGACAACCATGTTATACAGTGATGAGTATCCTGATAAAATTATAGAGACCATTGACATGATCAATGAGGTGAATAATACATATGGATTCTTCAATGGCAAGGCTGAATTAATTAATAATAAATTATAGTTATTTGGTGACCAGTGCCCCCACTAATCCCAAAAATCTATGATGAAGCTAGTACTTTGAAGCCACAATCAAATTGGACAACTAATTTTGATGGGATATTTAAAGATGAAGAGATGAAGTGTTGGAAATATGGATGGAGTAACTGAGAGGGGAGGGGTGAATCACTTACCACAAAAATAAATCCACAAGTCCCTTAGATGTCTTCAATATATATTGCTGTTACTCGGTAGATTAACTTATTATTGTTCATTAAACATTCACAGTTATTGACATGCATAAAATAAATAGCATAAACACAAGTAACAC
>MU226239.1:894793-912192 GCA_018584345.1 Thuja plicata
CCAATTACAAGTTACAATTAATAAATATTACATTGGTCGGCTGCAGAAAACATTTCACAAATAAAATCCTTCTCAGGCCGACAACACTGTCCAAACATGATATTCCAGTGTTGACCGACAGATGCTCAGTGAACACTGCAGACTCTGCGAAAATCCTTCGGTAACCGACTGAACTCGGTAAGCACTGACTTTCCTTCACATATTGTTTGATGACCGACTGAACTCGGTAAAGACTGAATTTCTTTTGTCGACCGAGAGAACTCGGTAGTAACTAACTTCTCGGTATAGTATTCTGGAGCGCTTGGTAGACTGTAAATAGCTTCTCTTACCGACTGAGCTCGGTAGACTCTGTCTGATGACTGATATGACATTTGTGTAACATCAAGGACAATACACAATTAAACAATTGTTTCCAACAATGAAGTAGTGCCTGGAGAAAGATAATGAGGCCGAATATTGCAATGAAATGATTGACAAACTCTTCAAGGTTGAAAGAGATATAGCCAAATTTGTTTTTGAGGCTAGAAACACCATTGATGCTAGGTGGACAGAAGCTGTTGCTAAGCTAGAGAAAGACAAGACCTTTGATTGGCCCACCACCAAGGAGGTGAATAGGTGGGAAGTGAAACTGAAAGGATAAGGAGGATACTATCAAATACAACAACAAACCTTGTTCACACTTCGCCAACTTTTGCCACCTATTTTTATGTTATAACTTTTATTTTTATGTTAGTTGCAAAAGTTGTAAAATATTTTGTAAATCTTTCCCATGTAGTTCATAGATTGTTGCATCCTTAGTTATAAAAGGATTCGAAGACTACTGGGAAAGAGAGCCATTTTTCATTTGGAAGTACAAGTTTAAATGTACAAACTCCAATTTAAAGACAAATATATTTTGGAGTAGGGTTTTTAAATTACTATTAAATGTAATAGCAATTCTGATTATGAATACAAATGAAATCCATCAATAGTTTCTAAAACATATGATGAGTATTTTGTCTTCATTATGTTGTTTAGAATTTTATTTAAATTGAATGCTCAAGGAATGTTCAATTTATACATCTGTTAGGAAAATTTTGAAATAGTTTTAGGGTTCTTTCAATGAAAGATTAAAATTGCCTTAGGGTTGTTTTCAGTGAAATTTAGGGTTGATAATGAATTTGATGAATTAATTTGTTATATGTGTGAGGATAGATATATAAGGTATATCTAGGTTTATGCCAGATTCTGTAGTTGTCTTAAATTCCTATTCATGAGCAAATTGGTTAAAGTTATTTAGAAGTGAATCCATACCCTAGGATCAAGCACTGGTCTATTTTCCACTAAATTAGGTGACTATCACTATTAAAATTGATCTTTACCTTTATGTTCAATCTGTCCAATAAATGTTATAGTGGTCAATCCTTGTAATTCCATTCATATTCTACTGGAATAATTTAGTGATTTGATTATTCTGAGTTGGAAGGGTATTCCCACCCAAGTTTATGGAGCTCAAAGTATAGAGGGTTTAAAAACCCTATTTCTATCATTTTGTATCCTTCTTGGTTAGTGTCTGGGATAAATAGAGCAAGCTCTTTGAGAGTATTTTTATGTCAGAAAGAAAAGGAACTAATAGAAAATGGTGACTCTATTGGGGAATTCTATCAAGGAATGCATGAAAGGTTAGTCTGAAGATAATATTGCATATACATAGATTCCTTGAAGTCCGGTTTTGGAAATCACAAGTTGTGTATTGAATTTTATTGAATCATATCCCCTAATATCATTGTCAAAGTGAATTTTCATTATTTTATTCCCAAAAGTTTTGGGTGGCGACTTTGAGTCATTGGTTATAGTGCTTCTAAGGGGAACATTAGCAGATCAAGTGTGTGTGATTTCATTTTGGATAAGATGAGGAATGAAAAAGAAAACACAAGGAATCAATCTCAAGCAACATCAAAGAGTGATGTTTCTAAAAATTCTAGAAGGAACCATTCTAGGAAGGGAGAACCTTATAACAACACCTCTTGGAAGCTTAGATCTGTAGATCCCAGTCAGTTTTTAGGTACCATCCCTTAGAAAGAAATAAATGAACCTATGAATCCTGAGTTTGACACTACTGGTTACTTTGAGGATATATTTAACCCTAGACCAAAGAATGTATATCAAGAAAAGGGGGAGACATCATCCTATTTCAAGGGTATCCCTTATGAACAGGTTGAAAACCAAAATGGAGATAATCTGATGAATATCTTGTTGGAAAGTTGACTTCCTGAGGAAGCATAACTTATTTTGTGTTGTTAATCATGGCAACAAAGTCATACTTAAGTTCTGTCATGAAAGGAAAAATGACTAAGTGTGAAAATAGGGTAGACAGACACATACAAAGATCAGTACGTCAGTGCACATGTTAGAGATCACACCAGGGTATGCATGCTTAGGTATATAATCTATGGTGTATATACATGCTAGATCCAAACGTGTAGAGTACGAAACATCAGTATGAAAAAGTTACAGGCAGATTAGTAGACCTGCAATCTAGGAAACAAAGCATGGAAGCTAACTATAGTTTTGATCAACGTGAATGATTTTTTAATGTAATGGATAAGAACCTTTAGTTATAAGTTTTTAATAATTTAATTAATGTTGTAGTAAACACGATTAGGCCGACCTGTTTGAAAGTGTTGTATATTTTTTTTAAGGCCGACTAGTGTTATGTTTTGGGTCGCGCCTATTCAGAATTGAAGATATAAGTATGTAATGTAATGTAATGTTACAAGCATCCATTATTATGAATGAAGCAGATATAGATGAGCATTATAATGAAGTTATAAGATGGTATAGCTCTTTAAAGGAGTAAGAGCATTCACACATACACGGAACTGATCAGACAGTAGTGTCATTACAACAGTTCATTTTTGATATAATGCATATCAACATTCAGAGGGTTGTAGCCTTCATCTTATTGGGAAGTGAGCCATATACCTTGAACATGGTTTTGTAAAATACTCCTAACAAGGTCTGACCTTTAACCAGGTCATTGTACTCAAATTGTAAAGACTACTTCTAACAGGGCAAAGGAACTTTAACAGGTTCATTATACCTAGTACAATATTTGTGGGTACTAATCCCCACTAGAGTTTTCCTCTGATCAAGGTTCTCTGTAATCATATCATGTGTTATGTGTTCTTGTGTTATATTTCTTTGGATGCACATTTGATATATGTTTAATTAGATGAAATATAATTAATAGATAAACACTGATTCACCCCCCTTCTCAGTGTTTCTAACAATTGGTATCAAGGCTTTGGTCCTCTGAAAGAAAGTTTAACCACTTGAGGAGATCATGGACTTAGCTGAAGCAAAACATTTGACAAAGAATCTCAAAGAAGCTCTTGAAGATCTTGACAGATCTAAGAAGGAAAATGAAGAACTAAGATTGAAAAATGATGGCTCTCAAATACTTATCAAAAGGCTAAGAAAAGATCTGAAAGATTGTTCTATAAGTGATCTAGGACAAATGGTCAAAAGCTTAATGAAGAGAATAAATCTCTAAAGGATAAACTTGAAGATTTGGAGGAATAGCTTATAGATAGCTATAACACCTTTGATGACAAGATCAAAGAAAGAAAACAATTGGAAGATGAACTTCTGCAGGAAAACATGAAAGTTCTAGAATTGAAAAAAATAAAGAAGAAGTTGGAATCTGAATTAACAAAAGAAAAGTATAAGATTGATAAAATTCACACAAGCTCTGATTCACTTCAATCTCAACTTAATGCACAAAGGAAAAAATGTGACACTACTGGTCTTGGATTCAGTACAACACAAGATGAAGTCAAATCATCACAAGAGAGAGAGAAAACACTCGAAGCATCTTCAGAAGATAAGAAAGTTGAAGATATTTTAGAGGTTAAATTAGATCCACCTAAAAGAGAAATTAGACAAGTTAACAAAACTTATTATGCATGCAATAAACATGGGCATTTGACAAGAGATTGTAAAGAGGTAAGATATTTTAATGGTTACTATTATTCATGCAATAAGTTTGGTCACAGGGCTATTCATTGTAGAACAAGTCAAATAAATCAACCTCAGAAAAATCACAAGAATATAAATCAAAGCAATCAAAGAAATCAACTCTCAAGAAATTTACAGAATATTACATGTCAGATATGCAACTACAATGGACAAATAGCAAAGCAATGCAACATGATGAACAAGAACATCAGACCTCCTATCATTTGTCACACATGTGGAAAGGCTGGACATATCTCAAGGTTTTGCAGATCCAAAACTCAGAAACAAGAGGATCCTAGAAATTCACTATTTGAAGAGAAAAGAGAAGTCAAGTTTGTCTCAGCTAATGAAGATTTAAGAAAAATATGGGTTGAAGTTAAGAAGGACAATAATGTTGACAAAGTAGTTGATGCATCCACAGTGGACGCACCCTCTACTTCTACTTGAATAGACCTTCTTGGTCTAAGGGGGAGCTATTCTAGCTCAGGAGCCTTGTGCGGTTGGTGTACTCACTTTAGAGTATGCACCTTTGGATTCATGGTTAAAATCATAGATTAGAGCTATATGCATTCACGCATTATCTGAAATGCATTGGTATCAAAGTTTGAAATTCACTGTGTATGGTTGCAAGCATTAAATGCGATAGATTGTATAAAAAGAAGTTCATGGTAAATCATTCTCACATTTACATTCAAGAGCATAGAAATTGAAGAGCATTGGAGCACTAAGACATCTATGCATGAAGGCACAACAGTTTGGCAGTTGGAGCAAATGGATAATCAGTTTGAAATGGAGCCCTAGCCATTACACCATTTTAGAATTTCATGGAAACCCTACATAAGAAAACACCAAGTAAGTATGGCGACCCCAGTTGTGTTTGATGTAGCAGAGAGGAAGAGGTTTATATTTAAGAAGCATCCATTCAAATCCATACTGGATGATGTGGAAGGGGCTTTCTCCAAAACCCTTCTTGGCGTTGTTCACATGGAAGATATCCACGTGTACATTTACTGTAAGAAGGAATCATTAGGAGATGATAATATAGCTTCTCACATGGCATCAATGTTAAATCCAAATTTCACATTCAATGATGAGTTCATGCACCTAAAAGATAACCCTATTCTTGAGTTTTCAAATGCGCATGAGTTTGAAGAACTAGAATGGGTAAAGATTCTGCTAAGCAGAATTCATGATGATCTCTTTTGGATTGGTGATGTCCCTATCTGTATCACCATAGAACTAATCCATTAGTTAACCAGACTTCCAATGACTAGACTAGTGTTTCCCACTGATAAGGATGTCAAGAAACAAATTGAGAAAGTTTGTTTGTCCAGGAGTGATAAGCGTGGAATGACAGTTGACCCTATCAAGGAAGATGACATCAAACTCTTAGCAATGATACTTTGATACAAGTTTCAGCAAGCAAGCAGGTTGAATAGTGTCTCTGTAGCAATAGTCCTTGCAGCTATCAGAATAGTGAAGGATAACACCCAATACAACCTATGTCAGATCTTGCATAGTCAATTGATTGACAATATCAGAATCATCAAACATGACAGGAGCAAAACATTCATATTTAGATCTCTGATCATCTATTTGTATTACCATATAGTTGGAAAGGTTGCAGACCTTTACCTATACAAAGGCAAACCTATAATGACTCAGATATATTAAGGCCACAGTAGACAACAGTGTAAGGGATACAATGGATATGGATATAAAGATATTCAGGATCAAAATTCAGAGCAGGTTCAGACTATCTGAGAAGATAGTTGACAAATACAAGGATACAATATGCTTTATGGTAGAGACAGATTGCACATTCATGGAGGCTGTTGAGCCTAGAACTAAGTGGATTCATCCACTAGTGTATGAAGTAGAAGACCATGTATTAGAAGGATATGCACAAGTCTTATTGTCAGCACCTAAAGACCCTAATGAACCTAGATGGGGCACTTACAGAGAAAAGACTGACGAAGTGGATATTGAAATACAACTTGCTGTTAATAAAAGGAAAGAATCTAGAATTACATCCAACATACTGAAAAACTCATGGAATCACACAAGAAGATCTTGACAAAGCCAGAGATGCCAAGATAGCAAAATAACTTGAGAAAGCTAAACAGATTCAGAAGAAGAAGAAAGTAAACAGTACCTCCGCGCCTACTACCACAATTGATCTAGATACATCTCCACCTTCTATACCTAGCAAGAAACCTAGAGGAAGGAAGCAAGTGGCTACAAATCACCCATCCTCAAGGAACACTCAGAGAAAAACTAAGAATGTTCAAGCTCCACCTGAGGTAGGATTTAGACCTAGTCTAAATGTTTTGAGAAATAGGATTATTAATGAAGGAAGATTAGATACACTCTCTAAAGTCTATGACAAGTATCAAGAAATTGATAAGTCTGAGATACATTCTATGGTCATATCTCATATGATCAAGTTTAAGAAATCAGTTCTTGAACTTAAGACAGTGATACTAGATCAATTATGGAACATATTGGAGATCATGAAAAGGCATGCTATAGAAGAGGACATGAAGATTAGAGAAGAAACTTTGGATACTCTTCTCCCTGTCTATTCATGTGATGAGAAGGCTGTTCTGTTAGATCTAGTAAAGCCTCATCTCCGTAGTAAGAAAAGAACTCTATAGATTATGAACAAAGAGTATGAGTAGGTTGGAAAGGAGATTGAAAAAGCATTTGCACAAGTATTTATGGATAGACATATGTATCCACCAACAGTGCCTACAACAAAAGTTACTCTAGCTCCTCCAAAATAGGCTACAACTCTAGTAATTTAGATCGCACCTATGACAGGTCCACAGGTTTTAGCACCCATAGTGACAATAACTTCTGATACAGACAAAGACTTAGAAGACACCATAGTAGTTGACAATGTCAAGATATCTATGACTGCATCTAAAAAGGATATGGACAAGGTTGATAAGGCATTTGTAAGCACTGAAGAAATGTGCACTGATGATACTGCCGCACAACAAGATGAAGTTCCCATCAATGACCAAGTTGACATAAATGAAGATACTCAAGATGATATGCAAGGTGACAAGACGCTGATAAAAGAGAAACTAGTGAAGGTTGAATGCATGGATACCAGTTAGAACACTATATTCTCACCATCCACTCAACCATCCACCTCATTGTTGTCAAGGTTAACTCCTGACTTAGCAAGTTTGGATGCATGCAGAGAAGAAGACCTAATCAAGATCAGCATCCTTGCCATGGAAAAGGAAAAAGAGAAACATGTGATGAGGAACCCTCACTTTGTGGAATCAATAAACATTCTGAATGAATTAGTTCCTGCAGATAAGAAAGTTGCTAAAGTTCAAACAGTTGAACATGTGGATAGCGTACTGACAAACTTCAAAACACATTTCACTAGCTTAGTAGAATCAGCTACTAAGATTGCAGAAGATGAATACAAGAAGGAGAGACTAAATGAATTGGTAAATAACTTTACCTTAGATCTGAACTCCTTAAAGATTGGGCAATCTATAGTTAAAGAGTTGGCAGCAAAAGGAAAGAAGGTTATTGCAAACTGCATGGACATAGTAAAGCTCACCTCTGAACACACCAAAAAGATATTAGAAGCAAAAGAAATGGTGGATAACATAAGGAAATTAGTTGAAAACTCCATGCAAGATATGAACATATGCAATAATGTCTATCAAGGTCAGTTGGACAAAATTGAGAAGGAAAAACTGGAAATTAGCAAGATCAAAATAAGACAAACTCAGTTGAGGAATGCACTTGCACCATCTCTAGCAGTTCTTAATGAGAACATCAAAAAGATTGATAACACCATACAGACATATGATCAGGGTCATTGCATGGATCTGATAAAAATGGAGAAATTGACATATGCTTCATGCGCGCATCTTCAGACAGTTGATGCAATGAAAGTCTTTTGGTAGAAAGAGATTCAATCTCTTCAAGTTGTGTACCCAGAAGTCTACATGGAGTAAGTATGATTGAAGACTTACAATTTTTGCACACCTTTTTCATTAATGTCAAAGGGGGAGTAGTATAGAATGTGTATATGTAGAGAAGTGTAAATGTATATATCATAAAGTATTATGATATACAGTCATTTTTGTACGAAGTCATTTTGAGTAACTTAGCCACATTCCTTTGTTTCCATAAATGAAAAAGGGGGAGATTTTTGGTAAGTTGACTTCCTAAGGAAGCATAACTTATTTTTTTTTGTCAATCATGGCAACAAAGTCATACTTAAGTTCTATCATGAAAGGAAAAATGACTAAGTGTGAAAACAGGGCAGACAGACACATACAAAGATCAGTACGTCAGTGCAGATGTTAGAGATCACACCAGGGCATGCGTGCTTAGGTATATAATCTATGGTGTATATACATACTATATCCAGACTTGTAGAGTATGAAACATTAGTATGGAAAAGTTACAGGCAGATTAGTAGACCTGCAGTCCAAGAAATAGAGCATGGAAGCCGACTACAGTTTTGATCAGTGTGAATGATTTTGTAATGTAATGGCTAAGCACCTTTAGTTATAAGTTTTTAATAATGTAATTAATTTTTTAGTAAACATGCTTAGGCCAACTTGTTCAGAAGCATTGTATATTTTGTTTTAAGGCTGACTAGTGTTATGTTTTGGGTCGCGCCTATTCGGAATTGAAGATATAAGTATGTAATGTAATGTTATGTTACAAGCATTGATTATTATGAATGAAGAAGATACAGATGAGTAGTATAATGAAGTTAGAAGATGATATAGCTCTTTAAAGGAGTAAGAGCATTCACGCATACATGGAACTGACTAGACAGTAGTGTCGTTACAACAGTTCATTTTTGATATAGTGCATATCAACATTCAGAGGGTTGTAGCCTTCATCTTATTGGGAAGTGAGCCTAGGCAATGATCCATATACCTTTAACAGGGTTTTGTAAAAGACTCCTAATAGGGTCCAACCTTTAACCAGGTCATTGTACTCAAATTGTAAAGACTTCTTCTAACAGGGCAAAGGAACTTTAACAGGTTCATTATACCTAGTACAATATTTGTGGGTACTAATCCCCACTGGAGTTTTCCTCTGATCAAGGTTCTCCATAATCATATCATGTGTTATGTGTTCTTGTGTTATATTTCTTTGGATGCACATTTGATATATGTTTAATTGGTTGAAATATAATTAATAGATAAACACTGATTCACCCCCCCTCTCAGTGTTTCTAACTATCTATGATTCTTCCAGTTCTGATATTGAAGGAGTCCTAAGAGATACTGACCTTTTGAAGAAGGAGTTAGATGAACTCTTTCTTATCAAGTAGAAGAATGATGAGGCTAGAGAGGAACAAATTATAAATTCCATCACTGAAAGAGAAAATTTGAAGAAGCGAGTTGCTCAACTAAAATTTTCGGCTCAGGGTGCAAATGAGGGATTTCATGGTTTGAATAAAGAACTTTTTGGAGATGTAGACACCCTGAGAAAAGAATGCCAAGAAAGAGAACACTTTCCTAAGAAAAATGATTCCAATTATATTGGCCCTATGGTGAGGCAAGTTATTAGTTATGAGAATCAAAAGTCTCCTAAGCCTCAAATATCTACACAAAATATATCAACAGCTAATGCTAGACAAACAAATGTTGATAAAGGAAAACAAAAGCTCACTGGAATTAAATTCTCAGAGCCTAAGGTTGAAGAGGGTATGTCTCAAGATATGTTCTCAATTGGTATGGGGTTGGTAAGGGCTATAAATGCCAAAGATGATATTGCCAAACAACTCGAAAAGGCAGAATTAGAAGCTGCTACTGTAGAGATGAAAAGAAAGATTGCTTTCTTAAGTTCTCTAGTTTATACCAATTTAACAAATGTCACTCAAACCATGCCTATAAATACCTCTAACATTCAAAATACTAGTGGTAATAAAAATACCTAGAAATATGGTACAAATCAAGGAGTTGCATCACAACCAGGAGGGAGTGGATTGAACAACACTAGCGGTCAACAAAATGTAGGCATTGGTAACAGTAGCCAAAATATTGGTACTAACTTTCAAAGGAGACCTACTCATTTAGAGAGATATAGGAGACTATTTTTTGATGGTATCCATGGCAAAAAAAACCCTATTCCTAATGAGGTTAGAGATAAGATTCCCAATTTCAGTGGAAATAATGCCATAACTGGTGAAGATCATCTAAAATTATTTTTAGATACAATGAATGATTATGAGATTGGAGATGAAGATGTTGTGATGAAGTTATTTGTGCAATCCTTGATTGAGGATGCAAGATATTGGTACCAAGGTTTGCCTGATCATAGTATCTATTCTTGGGATGAATTTGTTAGGAGTTTCAAAGAACAGTATGGTGACAAAATAAATTTTGGTTTTATGTTGAATGAATTCAATAGTTTGAAAAAGTTTTCTAATGAAGGCATTGCTGAATTCAATGTTAGATTTCAAAAGGCTATGTCTAAGTTGTTCCAAGTATTGAGACTAGATGAAAATGTATGTGTACCACCTATTATAATGCTTTAGATGGGAATAATACTTATCTGCTCAGAGATAAAGATCCTCAGACTGTGATAGATGCATATAAATTGGCTATAAATATAGAAAGCAATAGAAGAGCTTTTGGCAAGCTTGGAAAATGGGATGACAGTAGACTCTGGAAAGAGTAAAAAAATAGTCAAACAAGAATCCAAAAGAAGAAGATAAAATGGATACATTGGTAAGTGTGGTGAAAGATCTTGCTGCTAAGGTAGACAAGAATGAAAAGGGCTTTCAAAATAATAGGCCATAGTACCAAAGACAAGATAAGCCTTATAGATTGCAAAATTTTCCATATAAAACTCAGTGGAAGGATGGAAAACCTGTGTTAGAAGAACAAACTGATCCTAAGAACAAAGACATCCTTGATCCATTGAAAAAAAACAATGCACATAATGTAGAAAACACTCCCTGATGCATGACCTATAATATGCCTCATTCCCCTTATCAGTGTGTAGTAGCTCAGGGCATGGTGGAGCAACGTGAAAATATTGGAGCACAAGAGAGCCAAAGTGAGAAAAAACCTACAATAAATATGTGTGCACTTACCATTGAAGATGACAATGGTAGCTTAGAAGAAGAGCCAAAAGAAAAGATGCCAATCATAGTAAATAATACAAGCACTAAGTTAGAACATTTCCAATTTGGGATGCCTAATGATAAGGAGATAAGATTTCTAACTATTGCTACTGTGACACAGGAAAGAAGTTCATATCAGCTTAGAGATAGAAAGGTTGATCAAAGTGGGAAACAACCTAATTCACCTATTATCACAGAAGTCATAAGTGAGGAATCTACACAAGATGAACTTAAGGACACTCTGGTTAAAGAAAATAAAGCTACCCCTACTCATGAATAAAAAAACAAGACAATTAAAGGAGAGTAAAGGTAAAACATCTTCTGACAATGTCATGAGTTTCCCATCTTTTAACATGAAGAAAGCCTTATTTGACATGAAAGTCTCTATCCCTTTGCTTGAGATGTTTAAAATCAAAGAGCACCGAGAAGCAACCTTTTCATTGTTATCTGATTTGCCTGGTATGCATGATAATGCTGATTTGAATGACAAATTGAAAGGTGAGAAAGAAGAAAAAGATAGAATCCTAATCTGTCTAGGAAATATAATTATCCAAGAGCCAGATCAGATTGATCATTTTTATGTAACACTGATCACAAGTAATATGCTACTAAAAAAATGTATGATGGATTCAAGGGCTGCTGCTAATGTGATGACTTACACTGTCACGAAGCAATTGGGTTTATAGGTGGATACTGCTTGTGGTAAATGTTATGCCATGGACAATAGGGAAGTACCTATAGTAGGAACTTTGCAAGAATTAGAGGTAAAACTTGCTGCACACCCTGAGGTCACTTTTAAAATAGATGTTGTGGTTGTGGATTCACCACCCCATTATGGCATGCTTTTATCAAGACAATGTGCTGTAGCCATTGGAGGACATGTACAATTGGATTTGTCTTTTGCTACTATTTCTGTTAATGGGAAAGAAGCAAAACTATTGAGGGAGCCCATATCTCCTATATATGTTGAAAAAATTGAACCAAATAGGCTAAATTTCTTTGTGGATGTAGATATGCATAATTTAAAGGTTGAAAAGACTCAACCATAATTGAAAAACATAGATCCCATAATAGAAGAATTAGAATTGTAACAGTATGGACTGTGGAAAATGTATTTTGATGGAGCATGCTCTAGAGAAGGGTCAAGAGCTGGTATACTATTTGTGTCTCCATCAGGTATTACTTTCAAATACTCATTTCTACTATTATTTCAATGTACAAACAATAAAACTGAGTATGAGGCATTGTTACTGGGATTAGAAATAACAATCAAGCATGGCATTAAGTTATTAAGAGTTTTTGGTGATTCAGAGCTAGCTATTTCCCAAATTAGATCAAGATATTCTGCTAAAAATGATAGGCTAAAACAATATAAGCATGTTGTATGGGATAGCATTGAATTTTTTGATGCATTTTACATCAATTGGATAGAGAGATCTAAGAACATCATGGAAGATTTTTTGGCTAATGTGGCCTTGAAAAATGATGATCTAACGCTAGCAGGAGTATCTATTGTGGAAACTAAAATCGGGCCTGCCATTCCTGATAATGTATATAATTGGAAAGTATTTGAAAGTGATGAGGATATCCTTAATCTCATTAAATGTGTGGATAATTATGAAGGGAAAGTAATTGATTGTAATAAATTGATAGAGATTATTGATGGAAAAGAAACCATATTTGGCAATGAAATTCTGCAGTTATAGACAAATGAAATCCCTAAAGGACTAACTCAATTGGAGGGATTCTTTACTGACAATGATAGTCATATGTGCCAAAAATATATAGCCAAGTTGGATGAATTTGAGGAGGTAAACTTGGGATCAGAGTGTGATACTAGGATTGTATATATTGGAAAGAAATTGGCTCCTCATGTGAGGGAAAATTTGATTAGCTTGCTGAAAAAATTCAAACATGTTTTTGCTTGGTCTTATGAAGACCTTAAGGCTTCTAGGAAGAGCTCTTTCAACATTAAATCCCATTAAAATATGATATTAAGCCTTTTAGACAAAAACAAAGGTTGATCAATCCTTTGTTCGCCCCCAAAATGCAGCAAGAATTAACAAAGCTCAGGGAGGCTGGGATAATAAAACCAATCAGACATTCTTCTTGGGTGTCTAATTTAGTCCCAGTTAGAAAGAAAAATGGAGACATCAGGCTATGTGTTGATTTCAAGAACCTTAATGTAGCTTCATTAAAAGATAATTATTCTTTGCCAAACATGGAGGTAATGCTACAAAGAGTGATTGGTTGTGATCTTCTATCTATGATGGATGGTTTTTCTAGTTATAACCAGGTGTTGGTTCAAGAATTTGAACAATTCAAGATAGCTTTTACTACCCTATATGGTACATATGTCTATGTGAGAATGCCATCTGGCTTGAGAAATGTAGGAGCTACTTTCCAAAGAGCCATGGATGTGGCTTTTAAGGAGTTTGTAAATATAATTATGGTGGTGTATCAAGATGATTTAACTGCATATTCCCAAAAAGTTGAGGATCATTATAAGCACTTGGAGAAGATTTTTACTAAAGCCTTGGAGTATGGGATTTCTTTAAATCCAAAGAAGTGTCATTTTTCTATGACAAAAGGTAAATTATTGGGACATATAGTGTCCAAAGAAGGTGTCAGGATTGATCCTAAAAGGGTAGAAGCCATTAAAAAGCTCTTGCCCCCCCAAAATATCAAAGGCATTTAGTCTTTCCTTGGGAAAGTAAATTTTGTGAGGAAATTCATTGCAAACTTTGCTGAGAAAGTAAAGCCCATTGTTAAATTGCTAAAGAAAAATGCTAAGTTTGATTGGGATAAGGATGCTCAATCAACTTTTGATGAGATAAAAATAGCTATTCAAAAAGCACCTATACTGAGATCTCCAAATTATGAAAATCCTTTCTTTGTATTTTCTTTTGCTTCATTCCATACAATTGCTACTGTACTTTTGCAGAAGGATGATGAAGGTTTTGATCATCCCATAGCATTTTTTAGTAAGTCTCTACAAGCAGCAGAACTTAATTATGAGATAATTGAGAAACAAGGATATGCATTGGTCAAAGCAGTCAAGGTTTTTAGACCTTATCTAGTTTGTGCAAAGATAATTTCTTATTTTCCACATGCTATAGTGAAAGATATATTATCTCAGTCTGAAGTTACTGGAAAAAGGTGTAAATGGATCAACAAGATCCAAGAATTTAATTTGGAAATCCAAGTTACCAAATTGGTAAGGGGATTGGGTTTGGCCAAGCTAATGACTGACACAAACATGGAGTTGGCCCAAGTCAATGATGTACAGATTGTAAACATGAATTTGACTAGTATAGAATTGCAGCCATGGTATACTGATGTAGTGTTTTTTTTGAAAAATGGTAAATGTCCAGAACATATATCAGATAGTCAAAAAAGGACTTTGAAGTTGTAGGCTCAAAGGTATGTCCTGATATGAGGTGATTTATTTTGGAAGAATAGGGATGGAATTTTGTTGCTTTGTCTGGATAAATCATAATCTAAAACAATTTTGAGTGAAATGCATAGTGGTGTATGTGGGGGGCATTATTCTGCCAAGACCACAGCTCACAAAATAACCAAAGCTGGATATTATTGGCCATGTCTTTTCAAAGCTGCTTAGATGTTTGTACAGAGGTGTGAACCTTTCCAAAGGTTTTCTTCTAAGATGAAATTTTTAGGAGCTTTGCCTTTAAATCCTATGATTGTTGATTCACCTTTTATCCAATGGGGTTTGGATTTTATTGGTGAATTCATAGAAAAATCTAGCGGAGGCCATAGTTGGATTCTTGTGGCTATAAAATATTTCACAAAATGGATAGAGGCAATTCCATTAAAAAGGGCTACTAGTAAGGTAGTAATGGATTTCTTGATGGAAAATATTCTGACAAAATTTGGTGTGCCCACTAAGTTAATCAAGGACAATGCCATGTGTTTTAGGTTTGAGGAGTTTAAGGATTTCTGTGAAGACTATGGAATTATTGTATTTTATTCCTCACCATATCACCCTCAAGCAAATGGACAAGCTGAGTCTAGCAAAAAAAGCATCATGAAAATCATTAAGATGATTTTGGAGAAAAATAAAAAGTCTTGGCATTCAAAAATGAAGTTAACCCTTTGGGCTGACATGGTAACAGTGAAAAGAGCAATAGGGGTGTCCCCTTTTGAAATGGTTTATGGAACTTAGGCAAGATTGGATTTAAATAATTTGTTATATGTGTACAAATTTCTACAAGAAGAGGAGTTTGAAGAACAAGAACCCATGGTGGAGAGGATAGATCAATTGATGGAACTAGAAGAGATAAGAGCAGAGGCTCACAAAAGAAACATGAAACTCCAACAACAATCCAAGTACCTATTTGATAAAAGAGTAATTGAAAGAAAATTTCAGATAAATGATATGGTGTTGCAATGGAATGCTAGAAAAGAGGAGAAGGGGAAACATGGTAACTTTGAATCATTATGGATGGGCCCATTTGTAGTCCAAGAGTTTCATGGTCAAGATTATTATTTTTTAGAAGACCCTATTGGTAATCCCTGTTAAAAGATCTTGCAACCCTGTTAGGAGTTGTTCATTACAATGTAGTAGTATAGTGACCTGGTTAAGGGTCAGACCTTGTTAGGAGTCTTTTACAATAACCCTATTAGGGGTGGAGGACTCACTGTCCAAGTGGTGAAGGCTACAACCTTCAGGATATTTTATACACACTGTATCAACAAGATGAACTGCTGCTTGACACTGCTTGTCTGATCAGTTCCTTTTGTGTGTCGATGCTTTAACCTCTTGTAAAGCACTACAACAATCTTATTTGTATTCTTAAAGCTTCAACTTCAATATCTATATTATCAACATATGATAGATATAGCTCTGCTATATTAACACTCTGCTCTACTTTCTTATCTCTGGCTTTCACAACTCTTCTTATCACAAATGACCTTCTATAAAAACATACACCAAGTATGAGATCATGGGACCTATTAGATAACTCTTCATAACATCCTTTTCAGCTCTAATAAGCGTGCAAGCATAATTACAACCACACAAGTCAATGCTAAACAGACGTGTCGCTTCATTGAGTCAGCCTCACCAAATTAATCATAACTTTGTAATCTTCTTGAAACATGTTTTGTGCCTTTAGATTAATATCAAAAACTCATAAATAATCATGAATATACACACGCATATCCTAAAGATAGGTGCAACTCTAGAGACACATTACATACATCAGCCTTAAACTGTTATACCTCTAGAACTATAACTATCAATAACATAATTACATATCTTTATTGAAACATCATATCTGAGTCTGTGTGTATGAACATAACAAAATAAACATGTCAACAACATGCATCTATCCATGCAAGTCTTCATGTCATCATATGGATAAGTACATATAGAATTACTGCTGTGTATTATATGTTGTCATTAATGACAAACATACAATCAATCAACTGTTCAAAATCAAATCTCCAACAATCTCCCCCTTTGGCATTGATGGCAACATATGATAAAAACAACTTCTGTTCATGGTGTCTTCTTTCTTTTACAATCTTATCAATATCCTCATCAAAGATTCATCTACATTGTTGTAGTTACATGGACTGTGTTTTATATGTATACTCCCCCAGAGTATAAGCTCCTTGTATGTGTTCCTTGTTTTCCTTGGTTTTAGTACATACTCCCCCATTGACATCAATGGAAAAGGGCACCATAAACCATTATGCATAGGTACTACTCCAGAAGTAGAGTAGTCAACCATTCATCAGTCACATAGGACTGATGTACTTGCTGCTTTCTTTAATCAGACTTAGGAGAGGGAATGACTCCCAACTTCTCCCTTAGATACTCAAAAGTATCCTTTGCTAAAGGCTTCATGAAAATGTCTGCCAACTGATCTTTTGTGCTTACATAGTCCAATTTCACTTCCTTGTCTGCAACTTTTTCTCTTAGAAAATGGTACTTGATCTCTATGTGTTTTGTCTTTGTGTGCATCACAGGGTTCTTAGACATGTTAATAGTACTAGTGTTATCATAATAAATAAAAATAGGATAACCAACCTGAATACCAATGTCTTTAACCATCTGCTTGATCCAAATAATTGTTGTACAATTCAGTGCTGCTGCAACATATTCTGCTTCTACCATTGATTGAGAAATACAATTTTGCTTCTTGCTTGTCCAAGATACCAACCTTTCTCCAAGAAATACTGCTCCTCCTGAAGTGCTCTTTCTGTCATCAATACAACCTGCCCAATCTGCATCAGTATACAC
>MU226239.1:913623-933140 GCA_018584345.1 Thuja plicata
CATCAAACTTACCAACACTGTCATCTCTCTTGATGTAGCACTTGCTACCAAATATTCTAAAGTATTTTACTATGGGTACATTACCAAACCAAAGTTCATAGGGTGTCTTGTCCATGCCTGGTCTCAATTGGGTTCAATTGATAGTATACACTACTGTGTTCACTGCATCTCTCCAATAGGTGTGCGCCACTTTTCCTTCAATCATCATGGTGCACACTGTATCTAGTATAATCCTATTCCTCCTTTCTATAATTCCATTTTGCTAAGGTGTTCTAGGGGCACTCAACTACCTTTTTATTCCATCACAGTAGTCATAAAACTGGTCAGAGGTGAATTCTCCTCCTCTATCTAATCTTAAAATTTCAGTTTTAGTCCAGATTCATTCTCAACCTTAGCTTTGAATATTTTGAACTTCTCAAAGGATTCTAACTTCTCCTTTAATAATTCAACCCACATCATCCTAGAAAAATCATCAACAAACAAAATAAAGTACCTTTCACCATAGAATGATCTTGTTTGAGTAGGACCGCATAAATCTGTATGCACTAAGTCCAACCTATTTTCAACTGAGGTCTATATGCTTCTGAAGGAACTCCTTACATGTTTACCCATAACACATTCCCTACAAATTATTTCAACTGGTCTTGCAATGCTTGGAAGGTCTCTAACTACCTTGACATTACTGATCTTTACTATATTGTCAAAATTGATATGACATAGTCTCTTTTGCCATAACCAAATGTCATCCAATTTTGCAACAAAACAACTTACATTTGAATTGAGCTAAAAAAAATTACCTTTTATTTTAGATCTTAATACAATCATGTCTCCATCCTTGTTTCTAATAATACACTTGTTGTCCTTGAACTCCAAATGATATCCTTTGTCAAGTAGCTATCCAACACTTAGTAGATTATGATGTAATCCATCTACATATAGAACATCATCTATCTTGTTCTACCATCCAAGGTGATGGATCCTTTTCCTATGATAGGTTTAGGAGTGTTATCTCCAAATCTAACCATACCACCTTTGTATCTGTCTAGTTGAACAAATCTGTCTTTGTCACCTGTCATGTGATGCAAGCATCCACTATCAATGATCCAATCAGTTCTGACATCTACTTTGGAAATGAAGGCTAATTCTTGATCTTCTTCTTTATCTGCAATGTCCATATCTTTAGGCAACCTCTCCATGTCTTTAAGGGCAATGAATCCAATTTCATCTTCTCTTGAATCTTCATCAGTTACACCTTCTTCAGCATGGTAACATTCCTTTCTATATTTAGGTCTGTAATAAGATCTAAACTTCTTGACTCTTGTGGGACACTTAGATGCAAAGTGACCAATCTTATTGTATGAAAAACACTTGAATGGGAGCTGTCCTTCATACTTTCCTTTTCCTTTCTTTTCTCTCTTAGCAATCATGGCAATTATCTCTTCTAGCTCTACATTAGTTTCTTCATTCTCATTATGACTAGAGATGTGTGAGGATTTCTTACCATGGATTGAAGCTTTGAAGGTTGTTTCATTCTTAGGTTCAGTCTTCAATCTTGATATCTCAAATGCAAAGATTTTTCTGATCAAAGTCTCTCTCTTGAAGTCTTTAGAAAACTGCATGGTCTCATCTAGAATGTTGATTTTGCTTTCATAGTCTGTTGTCAATGTAGTCATTAACTTGTCCATTATGTCTTCTTCTAAAATTTATCCTCCATTGTTTCTGATTTAAGATACTACTTCATTTATCCTCTGATTATGAGCTCTAATGTTTTCTTTAGGTAACATTTCAAGACTATTATATTTCTTTTTCCATGTCTTTCTATGTGCATTCTTTGCTTGGATGTCTCCTTCAAACATCTCTTCCAAATAATTCCATATGGTGTAAGCTCGAACAACTTTCTTGATCTCAAAAAATTCACTGTCAGATAGGAGACTAATAAGGGCTTCTTTGGAAATAGCATTTGCTATGAATACATCCTTCTATTTTTTTGTAGCATCATCCTTTGCAAGGTCTGTTAAAGATGGAATATCAACTTCTTGTGTAGCAATCTCAAATATTTCAAAGCCAACACATTGTAGATGTGTAATCATTTTGTTCTTCCAGATAGTTCTCTCCATCAAACTTAGGGCTCTCTTTTCTGAAGCATGCCATCTGATCTACCTTAAGCTGGTAGGATTTCTCTCCAAGGCACTTGGCTCTGATACCAATTGTTAGAATACTTCAGGGATAACTGAGAGGGGGGGTGAATCAGTTATCAACAACTTTAAATCTTTGATACTTATTAATCCAGATTGATATAACTTAAATGCACATTCAGATAACACATTACACAACACATCAATTTGGTTATGGGGAAACCAAATGGTAAAAACCCCAATGGGAATTAGCACCCACAAAGAACTATACTGTTTATAGTAATCTCGGTTAAAAGATCTTGCAACCCTGTTAGGAGTTGTTCATTACAATGCAGTAGTATAGTGACCTGGTTAAGGGTCAGACCCTGTTAGGAGTTTTTTACAATAACCCTGTTAGGGGTGGAGGACTCACTATCTAAGTGGTGAGGGCTACAACCTTCAGGATATTTGATACACACTGTATCAACAAGATGAATTGCTTCTTGACACTGCTTGTTTGATTAGTTCCTTTTGTGCGCTGATGCTTTAACCTCTTGTAAATCACTACAAAAATATTATCTGTATTCTTAAAGCTTCAACTTCAATATCTATATTATCAACATATGATAAATATAGCTTTGCTGCATTAACACTCTACTCTACTTTTCTTATCTCTGGCTTTCACAACTCTTCTTATCACAAATGACCTTCTATAAGTACATACACCAAGTATGAGATCATGGGACATGTTAGACAACTCTTCATAACATCCTTGTTAGCTCTACTAAGCACACAAGCATAATTACAACTGAGCAAGTCAATGCTGAATAGACGCGTTGCTTCACTAAGTCGGCCTCACCAAATTAATCATAACTTTGTAATCTTCTTGAAACACATTTTGCGCCTTTAGATTAATATCAACAACTCATAACTAATCATGAATATACACACACATATCCTGAAGATAGGCACAACTCTAGAAACATGATACATACGTCAACCTTAAACTGTTATACCTCTAGAACTGTAACCGTCAATAACAGAATTACATATCTTTATTGAAACATCATATTTGAGTCTATGTGTATGAACATAGCATAATAAACATGTCAACAACATGTATCTATCCACACAAGTCTTCATGTCATCATATGGATAAGTACATATAGAAGTACTATTGTGTGTTATATGTTGTCATCAATGACAAACATACAATCAATCAACTGTTCAGAATCAAATCTCCAATAGATATAGGAATAGCCAGTGCATGGACAATTCCTGAGACATTATTTCTTATAAAGTTATTGTTTCCATGCACAATAGATTAGAATTCCTTGCTTTGGTGTGGTTTTTGTGTGTGCATGTACAATTTTGTTTTAGTTTGTGGTCTATCTCCCAAAGTTTTGGCTTCTAATGTCAATTTTGCAATTAACTTTCCCCAGTCGGAGCCATTGTTAGCACTGCATATTAAAATTTTTCAAATCCCGAGCTTTGGCAAATTTTCCTGCATCTTTTGATTCAAAATCTATGTCTTTTCTTGTCAAAAAGTCAATTTTATGATTAAGTCTTCAAATTGCATTGTTCTAAGATTTAGTTGTACACCCGTGATGATATTTTAAAGTATCTTCATAAGAGAGCGAGTGAGCGACGACTTATTTTGAAATGAATCACATAGTTGTGGTCATATCTTGTTAAGTCAAGCTAGGTGTGTGAGTGAGTGACTTGGTCATTAATTTGTGTTAATCGTGCAGTCACGATGTAATTTTGAAGTCGGGTTATTAGTGTGCGATTGAGCAAGTTAGAAGTGTTTTGTATGTCGCTCACTCGCCAGCGATCAAGTTCTATGATAAAAGGTTTAGCGAGTCAGCGATGAGTTAAGTCTTTATGTATCGCACAGTCGCGGTAGTCTTAGGTCTTTAACTCTTTGGCTCACGACTGAGCGAGTGATGTAAGAGAAGTCTATCTGCTCACTCAGGCTAAGTTATTATGTATATAATTTGAACCTACGAGTGCACGAGGAAGTCAAATTTTTGTTCTTGCTCACTCGCACAAGTCTTAACTATTGTGTTTTTTTATAGTGTGAGTATGCGATATAGTATGTTTTGGTCATCAGATGGTCTTTGTCGCTCAGTCACACAGGAAATAGTCAGTGTTTTTAAAAGTGCGTGAGTGTGCAACAAAGTGATAAGTTTTGTTCTTGTTCACTCGCACAAGATTCGCTGTATCAAATGATAAGCTTGCAAGTGCGCGATGGAAGAAAGAAAAAAGGCTATCGCCCACTTGCCCATGAATAAAGTCAAATAAGAAAATGCTAGCTGGTGTGCAATTAAGAAAGCATGTTGGATATCGCTCACTCGTAGATAAGGTGCTAGTTAAGTTTTCAAGCCTGCGAGTGCACGATGAAGAAGATTTAAAGTTGTTCAATCATCCATGAAGAAAAATAATATAAAAGGGATTAGCGAGTGAGTGATTAATGCATTATGGAGATTTGCTGAAGGCACTTGCTCAGTCACAAAGGATTCATTCATAAAGAAATCTCAATAGTGAGTATGCGACTATGATAGAAAAAGGTCATCGCTCACTCACTAATGCTTATGAAGTGAAATATTTTGAAACACTAGTGAGCAACCAAGTAAAAGTGCATAATGAAAATGGTCATCGCTCACCCGAAGAGGTATAAAAACAAATCAGAAAGTCACAATGATTGCGCAACCAAAAAATAATATATGACTATCTTGAAGACCACTCACTCACTCAAGTGAAAAGAATGATAAGTTAGAGGTCAGTGAGTGTGTGACTAAGAAGTGATTGAGCAATAAAGGTCATATTGCTCACTCACAAGGTTTAAAAGAAAGTAAAATTTTGAGCGGCGAGTCTGCGATTGATGAAAGGAAAAGTGATGTTGCTCACTTGCTTAGGTATAAGTACAAAGAATAAAGAGGTGGTGAGTGTGTGACTACCAAATGAAAATTTTTCCAGTTAGGTCATCGCCTAGTCACGGAGCATATGAACCAAGACAAATATAGATCGTGAGTGCGCGACTTCTTAGAAGGAAAGGTCTTTTCTGAGAGTGAAATTTGAAAAGGAAAGATGAGTCAAGCTACTACTAGTGCTGCCTCACAAGGGTCTGGAAAGAAGAAGGTTGCAACAAAGAAATACATAGAGGAATTTTCTAATTTGTTTCCTGGGACATCAAATGCAAAGAGTGCTAATTGGGATGAATGGAAAGATAGATGGTGTCAATGCAGAAACCCGGTCACTCCAAACTTCTCTGGTAATACTCTGTTCCATTATTTTTGGAAAAATAGGATTAAACCAGTGCCTATTTGAAATCCTTAGGAGTTAAATATGGCAAAGTTAATTGTGCCTGATATATATGTGGATATAGGGTTAATCAAGGAACTTGCTAAGAATTATTGCCCAATAGCTAGGGTAATAAAAAAGAAAAACAAAGAGACCTTAGTATCCATCGATAGGAGATCAATAGCAGAGGTCTTTGGGATCACTGGTGCATTATGCATAGAGATTGAGCTGGAAAAAATTCAGGCAGATTACAAGAAAAGGGAGAAATTAATCAAAAAGTTTGATATGCCCAGATATATGCCCAGGGTGGATAGGAATTTAGTGAAAGTCTCATGTAACCTCAAACCACCTTTTGACTTATCCCTCTTTCACCACTATATAAAATACATAGTATATGGCCTAACTAGAGTATTAGGTTTTGATGGAGATTCAACAATACCCCAGGATGTGCTCATGATGGCCATGAATATACAACACCTGAAGGTCAACACTGATTATGATTATGTGGGATACATAGTTGAAGCTATACATGCTGCATTGGTAGAGATACAATCGGATGCCCCTGTACCAAATTTTAAGCATTATTCCCATTTAATGTGTATGATTTTATATTTTAATAGGGAGTCCATGGAAAAAGAGCTTGAATTGTTTGTTTTAGAATATGGTGTCAATTCACCAATCCAAAGGTGGACATAGGTATGGGACAGTTCATCAGTGAATTCATCTTTTGTATGCTTTTGTAATTGGATTGTGGATCCAATTTTTGACTTACTAGAAATTGATAGGCAAAGATTTCCAGATGAGGTCAGAAGAGTCTTAAGACCTTGACAATTTGTTCCAAATTGGCCAATTCCTCACAACTGGGGTGATTTTTTCATCTTTGATCATATTAATGTCATAAGGGTATATGGTTGTACACAACAACCTCACATTCTCCCTAAGTTTGTACCTCTTAGGGTTGCTTTCTTAGAGTTTGTTTGGCAGATTACTTGGGTTGACAAAGAGTTTTTAGAAGGGAATAAAAAGGGTACTTTTGTACCTAGGTTATGGGATAGTTTTGATTTCTCTATTCAGAAGAAAGTTTTTGATCTAATCAACAATTTCCTAAAGCAATATAGAATGTCTCTAGCAATTGCTAGCTTCTGTGATCTAGAATAGTTTGTAAAAATAGCTCTGAAATCTATGACCCCTTGGCAAAAAATTAGAGATCATGAGCCACTGGATGATGAAGACATTGTGAGAAATAAACTAGATAGGCATGAAGTCTAGGAAAGAAGAAGGAAGTGGAATAATCTTCTTAGGTTAGAAGTTGTCTAAAAAGAATCAGACAAGACTTTTTTTGGTTTTTTCCCTAACCTCCCATATCTACAGAGAATGGAGGAGATGCTCAAGTCTTATGATACATTAATGGCACAAATACCACAATTTAGTGCCGAAGATGCACAATCCCAAGGATCCCCAATTCCTGTTGCGTTGCACGACTAGGAACATCAAGAACAACATGAAGAACTTTACCAAGAAGAAGAAGAGGTGGGTGAAGAAGCTACCTCTGCCAGAGAGCCACCCAAGAAAAAGCAAAAAAAAAAGCATAAGAGGGGGCAGGATAGGAAGAAAATGGCCAAGGCTTTTATAATAGAACATGGAAAATATTTCAGGAAGCTAAAAAAGAAAATGCAAAAGGAGCCCCAAGCTGAAGGACAGGGGGATAATCAAATGGTATTGTTTAGAGAAGTTGATGAGAGATTAATGATGGCTTGTGAATTCATGAAATATGATGAATTCATAAAATTTGAAGAATTCAAGAGCTTCTTAATCAAAATGAAGTAGAAGGATTTAAGGAAAAACCTGATTGCAGGCGAAGGTCAGGAAGATAAAAATGAAGAAATTGTGAAAACACTCCAGGATTATGATCCTGAGAGTAAACAGATTACCGTGGATCAAGCGAGACTATTGGTGCAGAATAGTGGGGTGATGTTAATGCCAGATTGGGACTTACAGTCCACTTTTATCATTGACTAGATCAGGAGGCAAGAAGACCCCTTAATGAAAAAAAAAATTGAAATTGATGAGGTATTGAAAGGATCTGGGTTTGATCCTAAATCCAAGACTCTAGCTATTTGGTGATTGGCCCCCGCTACACAAAAGCCTCTAGTCATTACCATAAGAGAGGAAAAGAGAGAAGATAGGATGATTTGGAATCTGCAAAACACCACTAACACTAAGATAGCTCAGTTAATGACCCAAGTATCTTTCATGAACTTGGAAAAGGTTGATGATTTTTCTAAAAGGTATGAAATGACTTTTGGCTAGATGATGGTATTGGAAAAGAAGCATGAGGAAAATTTGATTCACAATCACACCCTAGAGGAGAAGATTGCAAAATTGAAGGAGGAATTAGTGGAGATTAAAAGAGAGAAAAATCTAGCCCCTTAGGAAATATCGAGACTTGAAACAGATGTTGCACAAAGGCAAAAGAAGATTCAGCAATGGCAGAAGGCCAGTCCAAGGAATTGTCACAGGGACAAAGCATAAATATTATGTCTATCATATTGCCCATAATTCAACATTGAATTGATGTTTTGAAGCAGAATACTAATATAATACACCCACTGTATGTCTCACTACAAGAAGCATCAAGGATAGCTACTGAAGCTATGACATTCTTGGAGCCCACATTCAAGACCTGGTTAGGAAGAGATAGACTAATGGATAAACTAAAGACAACCATGCTATATAGTGATGATTTTCCTGATAAAATTACAGAGACCATTGACATGATCAATGAGGTGAATAATACATATGGCTTCTTCAGTGGCAAGGCTGAATTAATTAATAATAAATTACAGTTATTTGGTGACCAGTGCCGCCCATTAATCCCAAAAATCTATGATGAAGCTAGTACTTTGAAGCCACAATCAAATTGGACAACTAAGTTTGATGGGATATTTAAAGATGAAGAGATGAAGCAGTGCCTAGAGAAAGATAATGTGGCCAAATATTGTAATGAACTGATTGACAACTTCTTCAAGGTTGAAAGAGATATGGCCAAATTTGTTTCTGAGGCTAGAAACACCATTGATGCAAGGTGGACATAAGCTATTGCTAAGCTGGAGCAAGAAAAGACCTTTTATTGGCCCACCAACAAGGAGGTGAACAGGTGGGAAGTGAAACTAAAAGGATAAGGAGGATACTGTCAAATACAACAACAAACCTTGTTCAGACTTCACCAACTTTTGCCACCCATTTTTTTGTTATAACTTTTGGTGTTATGTTAGTTGCAAAAATTGTTGTGAAGGATTTTGTAAATCTTTCACATGTAGTCCATAGCTTGTTGCATCTGTACTTATAAAAGGATTCCAAGAATACTGGGAAAGAGATAGCCATTTTTCATTTGGAAGTACAAGTTTAAATGTACCAACTCTGGTTTAAAGACCAATATATTTTTGAGTAGGGTTTTGAAATTACTGTTGAATGTAATAGCAATTCTAATTATGAATACAAATGAAATCCATCAATAGTTTCTGAAACATATGATGAGTATTTTGTCTTCATTATGCTATTCTAAATTTTATTTAAATTGAATGCTCAAGGAATGTTCAATTTATACATCTGTTAGGCAGATTTTGAAATAGTTTTGGGGTTCTTTCAAGGAAAGATTAAATTTGCCTTAGGGTTGTTTTCATTGAAATTTAGGGTTGATAATGAATTTGATGAATTAATTTGTTATATGTGTGAGGATAGATATATAAGGTATATCTATGTTTATGCCAGATTCTGTAGTTATCTTAAATTCTTATTCATGAGCAAATTGGTTAAAGTTATTCAGAAGTGACTCCACACCCTAGGATCAAGCACTGGTCTATTTTCCACTGAATTAGGTGACTATCACTATTAAAATTGATCTTTACCTTTATGTTCGATCTGTCCAATAAATGTTACAGTGATCAATCCCTGTAATTCCATTTATATTCTCCTGGAATAATTTAGTTATTTGATTATTCTAAGTTGGAAGGGTATTCCCACCTGAGTTTATGGAGCTCAAAGTGTAGCTTTCATTCTGTATCTTGCTTAGTCAGTGTCTGGGATAAATAGAGCAAGCTCTTTGAGAGTATTTTTATGTCAGCAAGAAAAGGAACTAACAACCCCCATGCAAATACAGTGTGATCACGGACCATACTCTGCAACAAAGCACCAAAGCCTACAGAGAACCCGCGTTGGCATTGATCAAGGCATAAGATGCCACATATCAAGCTACCTAATAAAGTAGACAATATATCAATGCCCATGCCAAATTGGTACCATGGGATATCATACGAGCCATACAAACCCTGCTAATCCTGGGGCAATCTAGATAACTCAGTCAAAGCTACAATGCCAGTTCGGGTGGCATACTCAACAAGTGCACCCCTAATCAAAAGCTAAAGAATGCAGTAAACATCCTTGAATGTAATAGTACAATATCCAATGGGTAACCAAAAAGTGCATGTCTTAGAATGCCATCACTCTACGAGAGTTAAGATCAGACCCTTGTTGGTCATAATCTTTGGCATATAACATACCAAATATAATCCTAACTCCCTAAGCACTGACCTCTCGTCCTCAGACAACTATAATTTGTAAACAAGTCATACCAGTCTAGACTCTTGGTAGCGCAGAATCCTCCCAATGAACTACAACAGGAAAAACTAGAAATTTATTAGTAACAGATCAAACAAACAAGTGTCAACAAGTTAGCAAAAGAAGAAATGAGACCGTATAAATCAAGTGCAAAACTATACAGGCAATTGCGGTAAAAAGCACTTCAAATGCGGTACTTTTATTTGATTGCAGAACACAAGATACAAATGTGGCAGTTAATAAGCAATTATGACATTCAAGCTGGAAATTGCGGGCCAATTATCAATTGCAGCTCATATCTGACAATTGCAGTAAAACCGCAGGCAATTGCGACAACATTTGCAATGGGACAATTTTTTTTTTCAAAGCAAGAAATAAATACATTAATGATACACAAGGAAAGAACACTCATTGGATGTCCTATGCTAGCTGGCCTCTGATACGTCTAGACTCGGCCATAAATGTGGGTGTCTCCAGGTAAGCCTGCCATCGCATGAAAATAAGAAGAAAAATAAATAAAACAAAGAGCAAACTCACCAAGATTTCCAGAGCTCCAAGAATGCAAAATGAGAAATGAAGGGCTCTCTTAGCTACTTATAGGGATTTCTAAAAACCCTAATTCCTCCAGGACTTCAAAAATTTCTTCCGGTCCCCAAAAAATTTGACAGACAATATCTGGGGCATAATGCAACATTTTCAAGATCAGTCAACTACCCAGATTCACAATTTGCAGTTTCAACAAATTAATGCTCACGTCACGACTTTTCGCTCAAATTTGTTGAGGTGACATAAATACACTTACTATGTCAGGGCAAGCTGGGGAAAGAAAAAAATAGAGAATCTTTGACACACTAGGACAAGCCACATTGCATCAAAGAGGGGCAAATGTAGACAAAATGGACAGGCTTGCGCCTTTACATTAAAACCACTAATTTTCATCTATTAATTAATAATTTTTAATCATTAATTAATCATCTATTTTCCTCTAAATTCATTCCCCAAATGATCTAATCAAATTCTCAAAATTAATTTTATTTAATTAATTAACATTAATTGATTAATTACCAATAATTAATTAATTCAATTCAATTTCCTATAGTTTAAATTGAAATATTTAAACTTACTAATTAAATTCTTCCAATTAAATTAATTTAATTTCATTTAATAAAGCAATTCTAAATAAAAAAGAATTTAATTATCTCACATGTTGAAAAATTTAATTACATAAATGAATTAAATATTTATTTATTTTCAAAGAGATAATCCTTAATTAGATCACATGGGTTAATCCACCCATCTCTCCAGTTCAAATGGGTAACTCCACACACCTCTTCGGTTCTAAAATGTAACTCACAATTAGCTCTTCAGTCAACCAAACTCTATCTCCTCTTTATTGATTGAAGAGGTGGAGTTTATTGATGGCTTCTCCAGTTCCTTTTAATCTCAATCATTCATCTCCCTATCTCTGGGATTGATCTTGACCGTTCATATCATCCTCAATTCCTATATAATAAACCCTTCATGCCCATTTGAAGAATCTAGGATTTCAAGCTCTCATGTGCCAGTACTCCGTCATTTTGGTTCTAGCATTCAATCCATCTTGTGATCACAAAGCCATTCAATTATCAAATTCTTTACACTTCTCAAGTCATAGACGCTGCCAACACCAATACTGAGCATCAAAAATAGCATTTCGGAAGGAGTAGAGAGAGACAATAGAAGCTTCAAGTACTTTGGGGTTTTCATTCATTTGTTTTCCTTTCTTTGCTTGTATATTTTATTGGTTACATTTAAGTATTATTTATTAGTAGTTTTTGTATCAATTTCTATCATTGCAAATCGGTGCTACTAAGCCTCACCATTGGAAAGCGAAGGAACCACGAATCTGAAAAGGCGTACAATAAGTGTTACCTTTTACTTCCTTTGGAGAGGGTGTTTAGGCTTTCCATATGAATAGGGTGAGATTGGTAGATTTCCTACACAGAATAAGTCTGCATAGGAGTATTCCCCACATCTATTTTCTTTGACTTGGATTTTGAGCTCTAATATAGGTAGTTTAGTTGATTTTTCCAGGTCTACACAATCGATGTGTTGAGATGAAGAGGCAAGAGCTGCCTCCTGATTGTTGGGTAATTGATTGGAAATAAGTCCTCTCAGATTTGTGTAATACAAAAAAGGATCTCTATTACCAAGCACACTGATTTCAACTCCATCATGAGGAAATTTTAAACATTGATGATAAGTAGATAGTACCACTTTAATGGAATGGATCCATGATTGTCCCAACAACATTTTGTAACCCAACTCTAGGTCCAGGACTTGGAATGTAGTGATGCAGAGAGGTTCATGGCATTCAGATAATCTGCAAGGACTTTATTATCTTCCTCAAACCTACATTGAAGGCATCTAGAAATCTGCATATCTTCATTTCTCTTTCTTTAAAACATCAATTTGAGAGACTCGCCATTTTTCAATATTCTAAAAATAACGATGCCAACTTAATATAATGCTCCGTAATCACTCCACTGATTATTGCATGCTTTGTGGACTGTCTTAACACAACAAGCATATGATAATAAGTCACCACCTTTTCCATTTCAACATGCATGATGTTCACCACCTTTTGCACTGCAAGGCCAAGCATAAGAATAATGTGAGCCGCAGTTAACACTTTAGGAAGGGTTAACTTTAATATCTATCGGCCATTCCAACTGCAACAGTTATGAAATAGAACTCTCGTTCTTGAGCCTCTATTGAAATGATTCACTCTCGCTTTTCAAAGATGACTATCGAGATGTTATGTTTCAGCCTCCATGCGGATTAACAAACTTAAAAATAGTCGATACCATGAACTCGTATCTCCACAAAAAAAACTTGGAATTTAAAAGACCAAACCATCATAATTATGTTTTGGTTCCTCTGTGACATTAACCATCTCATATAAGTTATTAACCCTTTCAAAAATCTGATACCATGTATCGATTTATATCAATCAATATAGAGCCAAGTTTGAAACCGAACTAAAGATCATAAGTATTTTGAATACATATTAATTTATAATCATTCAGCCATTTAAGAAACAGAGAATTACAAATAAGAAAAAGAAGAACCGAAAAGATCTGACAACAAACTAAATCTTTCTTTCAATTATTCAAATTCTGGTTACATCTTTCCTTTCATCGATTCTCCATTCCATTCTACGCTACTCCACTACCTCTATTCTTGAGTTCTTCCTTGCATAAGTAAAGAACCCCCAAAACTGAATACTACCCAATAACTAACCAACTAACTTTCTAACTAATTTTAACTTCCATGACTCAAATGACCAATTTGAGTAAGTTCTAAGTAAATTACCTAAACTAGAGATGTATCGTGGATTATACAAACCCATCATTTATTATATCTTAAATACTTCTACCGACTCACTACATTAATAAAATAACCATTGAAACAAAAACCCAACCATTACATTTTTAAAAATAACCATTTAAAATGCATGTAGAATCCTGGAGCTTGGAAATAATTGGAATCTCTGGATGCCCCTGCATACGATCCCTCAATGCCGAATATAGTGAATACGATCCCTAGTATCCTTCATATTATCCTTGCTGCAAACATGTTCTCATGATCTCCATTAAATGTGACTCTCATCGCATTCATCTATGCTATCTAGTGGCAGGAATCGATCCATAGACTTGTCGATATTAAAATTTGACACCATTAGGAATTCGGTGTATTGGAGGTTGGAAACCGTTGTTTAAATCTATTCACAAACTTACCACTCTGTTAGATCTCTCGGCTCCCCAACATGAGATAACCGACTTAGCAGATCAGTACATGAAATAGTATTAACCTTTGAAATAATCCCTTTTGCACATTAAAAATGCCGAATATAAAGAATAAACATTGTTGTCAACATTTTTACATCCCTCACTGCAACACCCTACTCACGGGTCTGCCGAAACATAACACAATTAACAATAGAGATCTTCGAATTCATTCTCAGAAATAATTGATGCCACTATAAACATTTACAACAAACTAAGATTTTGTTCACCATTTCAGCATACGGTCTCTCTGTTTATCAAAACTGATTCCCATCAGAATAGAGCTTCAATCAAACCCGATTCCATAAACCCCAAATATTATCGATTTCAAATATTATTAAACTCTGTCAAAGTAGGTGTTCATTCTGAAACAATGTGCATAATAAAACTAGACTGTCAAATGATCAGATCTAAACAAGATAGTTTTTTAATCTGTAAATGAAACATTTGATTCTAGTATAAATTAAACATTTGGAAACTGAAAAATTGCCAAAAGAAACTAAATGTAAACATAGACTGTCATTTCATTCATCGATTTCTCCTTTACATCCCTTCTCTATATTGATACTTCCATCCTATTCCCTATACTACTCTACCACCTCTATTCTCGAGTTCTTCCTTGCATAAGTAAAGAACCCCCAAAACCGAATACTACCTAATAACTAACCAACTAACTTTCTAACTAATTTTAACTTCCATGACTCAAATGACCGATTTGAGTAAGTTCTAGGTAAATTACCTAAACTAGAGATGTATCGTGGATTATACAAAGCCATCATTTATTATATCTTAAATACTTCTACTGACTCACTACATTAATAAAATAACCATTGAAACAAAAACCCAACGATTACATTTTTAAAAATAACCATTTAGGGCCTGTGTTGAGGTCGACCTTTCTAGGGACCTCAAGGACACTGTTGAAATTCAGATTGGTGCACTCACCATCTCTCAGAAGGTGCTCTATTTGAATCTTCCCAACACCTAATATTGGTGTCAATCGACAGAGCACAAGATCAAAGACTACCCACTGGTTACCCCTCGGGTGAAACCCGCGCCTAAAGACGCGCCGGTTAAAACCGCCGAGGCTGGAAAAAAATTGGAATGGACTACCGTTATGCGTAAAGGCCGGAATTCCTCAGGCCCTAAGACACCACCAGCCTCTGGAGCTATAGTGCCATCTCTAGATGCGCCCATTGGTCATTCTCCGCCAGTTGATGTGCCACCAGTGGCGCCCATTGTTCCAAACCCTGTTTCACAGGGGAAGAGTTCAGCTGCAACGCCACCCACTCTAGAAGTGGTGCTTGCGCTACTAGTGATTTCTTTGCCCACTTCCAGGGCTATGCATCGGTCTCGCAGTCTTGATGGACACATGGTAGACCCGGATAAAAGGCGGTTCACCTCTGGAGATTTCCTCCCCAGCTTTGGTTCTGTTCCAGCCCATTTGCAGAATAGCTTCTCCTCTCTTGGGGACGAGGAAGCCATGCAAGAGTTTTTATGAATTTTTTGTCCTAGAATGTGTGAGTTCTAACTGACCTCCCCAGAAAGTACTATGTTCATGATACCCGTTGCAGACTTCAGACTCTGGACGTGCTATGTTTACAAGAAGTTAAAATTTTGGGATTTTTTCTTAACTCTGCCTGTCGTGTCATATGGCCGGACGACATTGTCTTTTCTTCTCAGCATGAAGTTGGCAAAGGTGGAGTCATTACTTTTCTGTCACCTCGCCTTCATTCTTGTGTTATTACGCATGGATCTGACCCGATGCAACATGTAACCTGGATTTTTCTATCTCTGCATAATCATTCTTTTGGTATTATTAATGTTTATGCCCCCAATGATGCTGTTGAAAGATCTCAACTATGGTACTGGTTGGCAGACAACTTGCCTCCATCTACTTGGGTTATGTGTGGGGACTTTAATATGGTTGAGCTGGCCACTGACAAGGAGGGCATTTTGCCTTTTCACTGGACAACTGGGGAGAGAGAATCCTAGTACCACATGCACAATAAATTGGGCCTTTTTGATCCCAATGCTAACCGCCACTAGCAGGGTGGGGTCTGGCATACTTGGTCTAATTTTAGAGCGGGTTCTGACCGCATATTTAAGAGACTGGATCGTACTATGATAATGGCTCAATATTTTTTCTCTTTTTCTAAAGACTGAGGCCTACCTATCATTCTTTTGACAGATGTTACCTTGTCAGATCACTTCCCCATTTACTTTTCCATTACCTGGCAGTCCTGTGCCAGGAGAGCTACACAGACGCAATTTTTTCTTAACACATTTGTGCTGACGCACAAGTCCACTCTATCCCACATTCTGTAAGTTTGGAATCTTGAGCCTCAACCCCACAGTGATACAGGTTGGATTCAATGGTGGTATGACACCATTGCTCGCACTGCGAGATTTCTTCGCATCTATGGCCGTCAGCTAGCTTGCTATAGAAAGCGTGCTTATGAAGCTAATACTAAGGCTCTACGTAGCGCTGCTAAAGCACTTACATTGAACCCTTTTAACACAGAGCTCCAGCTTAAGCTGGCCCAGCTTCGCCATGAGAAGCAAATTGATGATGCCTATGCTGCTCGTGGTGCTCAAATCAAAGCCTGCCTCCATTGGTTGGAAGTGGGCGACAAAGCTTCCAAGGAATTTTTTCAGGCTCTCAAAGCTCATCATACCAATGCTAGTATTCAAAAGATTAAGCAAGGACCTGAAACCCTCACTGAGATTCTGACCATTCTTCAGGCCTTTGTCCAGCACTATGAGCAAGTCTTTGCTTCTCAGGGCAATTCAGCTGCTCGAGATGAAGCTCTCAAGGCTTGTATTGCTGTTACTCCAAACCGCCTAGCGGTTGAGTAGCGTGCCTTCTGTGAGAAAATGCTTACCATATCAGACCTCAAGGAGGCAGCTTTCTCTATGGCCAATGATAAATCTCCTGGATGTGATGGCTTCCCCTGTGAATTCTACAAACACCTCTGGGATGCTGTGGGTTCTGATTTGCACAAAGTTTACCTAGAAGCTTTTCACAACAAAAGTTTAGGCAACTTAATTAACAAAGGGAATATTAAATTCATACCTAAGTCTAGTGATTTGGAGGATATCTGCAATTGGAGGCCCATCACTCTGTTGAATGTTTCATACAAGATCATTTCCAAAGCCTTAGCCCTCAAGATCAGACATCTCCTTCCCCTCATTGTTCGTCTTGAGCAAACTGGCTTTATTAAGTCCAGGTATATTCTTGACAACATCATTGCGGTTTGGGAACGGATGGAATGGGCTCGCTAATCCAAACAGGCTGCTCTGTTCCTCAAAATTGACTTTGCTAAAGCTTATGACCGCATTGAATGGCCTTTCATTTTAGCTATGCTTCAAGCTCTGGGGTTTGGACCTCACTTCCTACAATTTGTGGAAATGCTATTTGGAGATGCTTCTGCTTGTATTACTATCAATGGGGCCCAATCTGACACTTTTGGGATTTTTAGATCTATCCGGCAAGGCTGTCCGCTGGCTCCTACCTTATATGTGCTTGCTGCTGAAGGCTTTGGATACTTGCTTGCCAACTCTGTTTCTGCTGGTTTGGTTCGGGGCATTTCACTTCCTAATTCTTCTTCCCAGTTGGTCAATGGCCATTTTGCTGATGACTCCTTTCTCACTCTTATTGGGGATGAGGAGAACATTTCCAATGCCTTGCAATGCTTGGACACCTTTTGTCAAGCCTCTGGATCAGCCATTCAATGGTGCAAAACTCTTTGTTTCAGACAATCCTTTCTTCCATCTCTGCCCTGGCTTGCTAGTTTCGGCTGGAAATGGGTGCAACATGGAGAAGTTTTTCGCTTCCTAGGCATCCCTTTTGCCTTCCATGGCTCTGCTGTGGAATTATGGAATTCTATTCTTGCTAAAATTGAGAAAAAGTTGCATTACTGGATTTGCAAGCCGCTCTCTCTCGCAGGGAAGTTCCAGATTTGTTTGAAAGTGTTGGCTGCTACCCATGTTTATTATTCCTCTTATTGGGCTCCCTCCAAGGCCTCTTATCTCAAGCTTGAGCGTCTACTCAGAGACTTTCTTTGGGCCTCTGGTGCTGATGGCCATGGGTTTCATAGGGTTGCTTGGGAGTACTGCTGCCTTCCCCGTGACTCTGGAGGCCTGGGCCTTCTTTCCACCCAGAAGCAAGGGCTTTCTCTTTATGCGAAGTGGATTATTCAAGCTCTCACTAGCGATGAGGCATGGAAAATTCTTGTCAGACACTGCATCTCGGCCGGGTTTCCGGTTCACCGGCCTGCCTGGAACGACCTTGGCCTCCAAACCTTTCTCACTATGAGAGAACCTGTTCAAATCTAGGGTACCTTCATCGTCAAGAGCATTTGGAAAGCCTGGGAAACTATAAAGCCCTGGCTTTGATGGGATGGTGATGCTTTTCGCAATGGGCTTTCTTTCAATCAGCAGAGTCTCTGGTGGTCTCCTCTATTTTCCATACAGGGTATACCCTTGGCCAAAACTCAAGGGGCTTGTGCTCTGCATTTTTTCAAACACGACATTCAGACTCCCAAAGATCTTTTTTCCAGAGTCTCCATGGGGCTCCGATCTTGGGAGGATACGCAGGTTCAATTTCGGCTGGCTCGTTCTGATTGCCAGACCTTTGATCTTTTGGTTTCAACTATTCCTACTAATCTGCTTCACAAGATTGGCATTCAGGATAATAGTCCATGGTGGAAGGATTGGAAATGGTATCCTGCCATGCCTTTCAGCAATTACAAACCAAGGCTTGGGTATAGGTGGTTATCCCCGCATCTTCTGATGGTGGATATCCTTAATCAGAGATGACATCTTCATTCGGCCACTTCCCACTGTAGCTCTCATTTTCATACCATCTGGACCACCATTACAGAACCCAAGATGGCTCTTTTTGCTTGGTGTCTATTGTTTCAAGGTCTCCTAGTTGGCCCTAGACTCAAACATCTGGGAGTTCATGACCCTCGCTGTCCTTTTTGCGGACACCCTGAGACCTTTTTGCACATTTTCTGGTTCTGTAGGAGAGCTCAACAGTATTGGCAGTGGATTCATGATTTTTTCAAGTCTTTTCAGCCTGAACCCTTCTCTTGGCATATGATTGTCTTAGGAGACTCTCCCAGACTCCCCTCCAAGTTTACCCAAATTTGGCATACTTTCAGGATGGAGATCTTGTTTAATCTTTGGAAAGATAGAAATGCTATTATTTTTTCTCACAGCTCTCTTGATACAAATGTTGCTATGTTTAACAAATCTTGTAGTTGTAATAATGTTATTATGCAGATTCAAGTGCAAGCCAATAAAGTGGCTCTGGAAGTGGCTCACCTATAGGAGTTGCTCAATCATTGGGGCAATGCTCCTTGCACTATTGCTCGGGTTCCTCCGGATGCTCTTTCTACTGAGGGAATGCCTCCCAGAGGCCGCCGCCGCGGGCGCAGCTCCTCTGCGTGCCGCTCACACATGCCGCAGTCCCAGGCCCCCCGCCACCACTCTCCGAGAGGTGGCGGGGATGGATGGTGGCACTAATTGGCTTCTCTACCTCCTTAGCAGTCTGGGTGGGCACAGGCTCCGGTGCATTCTGCCCCTCCTGGTGCTCCTGCTATTTCTGGTGCTCACCATGGTTTGGATTGGCCTCCTGCCACCTCTTCCA
>MU226239.1:933190-952708 GCA_018584345.1 Thuja plicata
TTGCTATCTCCCCGCCCAGGGCAGATGAAGAAAAAGAAAAAGAAAATACTGATGATGCTGGTTGGGTGCTTCCCAACTTTACTGCCAATCCCACTAATAAGTGGGGACCGGATGATTAAGATCCTCCGCCTTCTGCCTCTGCTCTTGCTGCCTGAGGGCTTAATGTTTTTTGATGAATAGTTTTCATTTCCGGCTCTGCCGTGTGAACTCTACGGGGTGATTTCTATATCCCCTGGCCCCTTTTTTGAGGATATGTAACTTTAATATTATTTAATAGAAAAGGCTCTATTCATCAAAAAAAAAAACCATTTAAAATGCATGTAGAATCCTGGAGCTTGGAAATAATTGGAATCTCTGGATGCCCCTGCATCATGTAGTGTCCTTTATTATTGGACCTAGTCAAACTGGAAGACTAATGACACCTTGAGAAGGTCTTTCTTCATCCTCATATGCTCTGATTATGATATTTTTGGTAGCATCTACACAACTGTCAGAGTAGCCCAATGCTTTTACCAATTTTAGGGTACAAATATTTAGACCCGCTCTGCCTTCTATCAAGAGTTGTCTGATTTTATGGAGGTGGACAAAGACTTTAAGATGCAAAGGATCATCATGGGATAGTTTATGAGTTGGAATATATTTCTTAGTGAAGGCAACATGATGTTGCATGGAAAAAATTCCTACCATGGCTTTAAATTCATCTACATGTATATCTTTCAGAATAGAGGCTTGTTTTAGGGATGTATTTAATACTTCTTTGTGATTGGGAAATATTCAAAGCAGTTCATAGATGGATATTTGTGTCAAGGTCTTCTTTAGATGATCTAATAGGATATATTGACATCATGGTAGGGTATATGATTTATTAGGTATAACGACCTTTGGCGGGGCTCCTTGCACTGTGATTTTGGAACGACAAGTAGTAACAACACAACTGGTATCTGGACCTCGGATGACGATGGTGTTTATGGTCAGATCTAGATAAGGTTTGGGGTGGGTGAAGTTTTATTTATTATCATATCAAAAAATGGAGTCCTTATCTTTTCCATGATCCATTAGTGGCTTTGTGAATATTTTATGATCTTGATTGGTGGTGCCTATGTTTGTGATAATTTCTATCTCACCGCGATCAATGAAATCCTAGACAATATACTTTAGTTGCTTGCAATTGGTTTTCTTGTGTCTATTAGTTCTATGGTAGTCATAGTAAGCACTATTGTTCCACCATGTAGGCTTACTGGTACCTTCATAATGTATGATTTAAGGCAAGGTGACCAAATGAGATTTTAGTAGTTTCTCAAGAGGTTCTGCAAGAGGCACAAAGTCTCAATGTGGAGTGATGTTCTTTCTTGCAAGAATTTGTTGGTAGGTATAGATAACTACTTGGTTCATTGTGTTAGTGTTGTTTACCCTCTAGGTAGTTTTCAATGATTGGGTTTACTGAGCAAGCTATTGGTGGTGCTTGTATGTGCATGACTAGTTAGACCATTTTGGCACCAACAACACCATCATTCATCACATTTTTGTTTTTACACTAGTATTTGGATTTTTCATAAGGTGTTGATTTAATATACTCTTTCTTGATGAATCCCTTTACGGTGAGGGATCTTTCTACTTTTATCCCTTTCTCGACTAGCTCTTCAAAGGTTTTAATTTACTAGGAGTTTAATTCACACATCATGTCGAGTTGACAATTTTTTATGAACATATGGATCTTCTCTTTTAGGGGTACATGGAAATATTCCTTTGAGAAAAAATTTCTCCACCTCTATAAGAATGAGGTGAAGTTATCACCAGTCTTTTGTTTGCTTGTATAGAGATCCATTAATGTTATTTTCATAACAATGTTGTGTGAATAGTTTGATATGAACTTCTCAGCTAGTTCATTCCAAGATCGTATCCTAGGAGGAACTTTGGGAAACCACTCCATGGATGGACCACCAAGACTACGTGGAAATAGTCTCATCAGGTAGGTGTCATTTTATGCCACTTCTATGAAACCCATGAAGAATTCCTTTATGTTGTCTCGGGGATCACCCTTTTCCTTGTATTTTTCAAATTTAGGCATCTCAAAATTGCATGGAAAAGGTGGCATGTTCTATTAGAATAACTAAGCGGGGGGGGGGGAGGTGAATCAGTTAGCTCCCACATCTATCCTATAGTCCCAAATTCCTCTAGATATATATAAAATAATTTCAAACATATAATTCAACTCGATGAAATGTATTATGTAATCTCAAACTTTAGTCAATAGTGTTTACCGAGTATCAGTAAATTAATACTATGATTACTGATCAATGTCAAAAAAGTAAAGTGTAAATCAAAATAAACATCCACAACATTAATGCAGATTGACACATAGATTTTTAATGTGGAAACCCTGCTAAGGGAAAAACCACCTGGGACCGGTAACCCAAAATATTTCACTCTTCTAAAGTGAGCTCGGTGAAGAGCCAACCCTGTTAAAGGTTACAATGCACATTGTAAATGTGACCTAGTTAGAGGATTTAAAACTAATATTTCTCTCTTTACCATGAATTCACTATGGGGTCAACAAGAAAACATTCAACATTCATTAGAATGTATTAATAAAGACTTTCATGTCCTACTCGGTTAAGAGAATCATTTATAACAATGGTTAAACTGATATAGTAATGATCTAATTCAAATACAACTTTATTTTGCAAATTTTTAGATATATGATAAGTACATAATGCCTCTAATCAATTTGTTCACTTCAGTTCATCTCATACTTCATACTCTATTCTACTCAGTAATGCTCTTTCCTTTGTTTGCTCGGTGATGTCTACAGAAAATGCTCGGTTATGTCTTTAACCAGTTTGATCAGTCATGCATAAAATTTGGATGTGCACATTAGGTATGATTGAAAATGAATCTCTTGTATCTTATATAGACATCATAGCTCATTTAATTTCCATCCTTCAAATTTTTTCGCTTAATCTCAATTGTTGATTTTTCTGCTTAAACCATCCTTGGTAGTTGTGTTAAAAACACGTTTCAATCTTTGTCATCTGATCTTCATTGAAATTTCACAATAGTTTGATCAAAATTAATTTTTTTTAATCTTTTACCTCAATTTCCAGCTCAACATTCTAGTTGGCCTCAGTTTGATTAAATTTCTCAGTCAATTTTTGTGTTGGCAATCCCTACCTCGGTTATCACCGTGCTCGATATACAATGTATTTTACTCGATGTTCACTATCTCTTGGTGTATAAAAAACTCTTCATTTACCAACTAGATAAACTTTGTTCATTCCAAATATTCAATCCATAAATTTTTTTTTCCACCATAATGATACTCAAATAAGTTGACATCAATGACAATACATTAATTGATAACGTTTATCATCACTTCTGTAACTCAATTTACTATAAAAAATCACTTCAAACATACAATCAGTTGTATTTAATCAATCTCTCCATTTGGAATTTATGGCAACACAATATGAAACATGTAGTATAAAATTCCATATAACAAATACCAAACTTCTGTTCTACAACTGCAACAATTCTGTAGTTCTCCCTAGCTTGAATATATAAACTATTTCAACATTAAAAACTCACCATGCACACTCTCCCTATAGTTTTTGACTCTTCTACTCTTGAATCTCTCTGTAATTAGATATGTCTCTCCCTTTCTCTTTTCTCCCTTTAGTGGATAGATATTTCATTGATCATACTCTCCCTTAAGATATTTCATCGAATCTCTCTCCCTTTGACAACAATGCCATAAAGAAATATACAACTCTTCAATAGCCAAAAAATATCTCTAGTGTTCAATGCAGTAAAATAGGTACCTTGCAGTGTACTGATATATCTGTGTAAGTCCATTTCAGCTTTGCATCAACATGATTGATATTCTGATTTCATGTAGGTTGATGCAACCTCCTAGTCAGCTTAGTGACCAATAGACAAGGGATGAACCCCTAGTCTACCTCTCAAGTACTCAAATGTATCCTTCAATAAGGGTTTGGTGAATATGTTTGCAAGTTGTTCTTTTGATTGTACATATTCTAGTATCACTTGTTTATCTTGTACTTGTTCCCTCAAGTAGTGATATTTGATAGGTATGTGCTTTGTCTTTGCATGCATCACATGATTCCTAAAAATATTTATAGCACTTGTATTATCATAGTAAATTATCACTAGGTCTATGATATCTTCATTCATTCCTTTCAACATTTTTTTGATCCATGCTATGTACAAACAATTCGCAACAACAACATATTCTACTTCTGCAGTTGACTGAGACATGCATCCTTGCTTCTTGCTTATCCAAGTAACTAATATTTCTCCAATAAAGAATGCTCCACTAGTAGTGCTCTTTCTATCATCTATGTTCCTAGCCCAATCAACATCAGTATAAACTTTCAGTTCAAACTTTCCTTCTCTTTTGTACCATAGTCCATAATCCTCAGTATTCTTCAGATATCTAAAAATTCTTTATACAACACTCATATGTGATTCTCTGGGATTAGTAGAAAATCTTGCAACTATTCCAACTGCATGTGCTATGTTAGATCTTGTGTGTAAAACATACATCAATTTACCAATCATAGATCTGTACAAAGTTTGATTTACCTCAGGTGTCTTGTCTTCTTTTGTCAATTTGCATCTTGTCACCATATGTGTTCTGACTAGTTTTGATTCTTCCATCATGAATGGCTTCAGTACTTCCTTGATGTATTTTGATTGAGTAATGTAGATACTTGCAATCTATTGTAAAATTTGGAATCCAATAAAAAATTGATCTCTCCAAACATTGAAATTTAAAATCCTTTCCTCATTTCATCAGCAATTGAAGTGCATAGGTTATCATTACCTCCAAATATAATATCATCAACAAATATTTCAGCAATAAGGGTCTTATCATCATTTCCTCCTTTCAAATACAAATTGATGTTATCACTTGTTCTAATAAATTCAATACTTATAAGATATGAATTTAATCTTTCATACCATGCTCTCGGTGCTTGTTTTAATCCATATAAAGCTTTGTGTAACTTACATACCATGTTTGTCTAATCAGGATCAACAAATCCTTCAAGTTGTTCAATGTATACCTCTTCTTCCAGTATTCCATTAAAAAATATAGACTTAACATCCATCTAATATACTTCAAATCCCTTATATGTACCGTATGCAAGTAATATTCTTACTCCTTCAAGTCTAACAACAGGTACAAAAGTTTCTCCATAGTCAATTCCTTATTCTTGTGCATACCCTTTGCAAACTAATATTGCTTTATTTCTGGTTACATCTCCATTCTCATTCAATTTGTTTCTGAATATCCATTTGGTGTCAATAACATTTTTATCACTCGGTCTCGGTACTAATGTGCATGTCTTGTTTTTCTGTATCTAAATTTCCTCATTCGTGGCAGTACTCCATTCTTCATTTTTAACGCATCTCTAACATTCGCAGGCTCAAATTCACAAATTAAACATGTGTTGTCTTTCAAATTACTTCTTATCATCATCCTAGGTCTTTTATCTCCAATAATCTGATTTTTTGGATGATGTCTTCTCACATATTTAGCGAGGACAGGTTCAATTCTCTGTTCTTCATTGTCTTCTCCTATAGGTTCATTGTGTTCTTGTTCATGATCTTCAATATCAGTATTTTCTTGATTCTCAGTCTATGCTACATGTTGCCCAGTGACATTACCCTATTGCACGGTAATGTTAGGCATCTGCATCGGTATAATATCAGGTTCTTCCAAGTAGACAAATCTACTATAATCTTCTGGTTCTTTCATGCTATCCTCACCATTTTTCTCAGCAAATTCATCAACTTTTACATTTGCACTTTCAATGATGTTTTTAGATGTCTTGTTCAAACATTTGTAAGCTTTACTCTTAGTAGAATATCTAAGAAATATTCCTTCATCACTTTTTGAATCAAATTTACCATTTCAATCATCTTTCAAAATATAGCAATGACTACCAAATAGTCTAAAATAGCTCACATTAGGTGTATAACCATACCACAGCTCATAAGGTGTTTTGTTTGTATCTTTCTTTAGTTGTACTCGGTTTAGTGTGTAAACAACAATGCTAACTGCTTCTCTCCAGTATGTTTGTGCAACACTCTTTTCAATCATCAGTGTTCTAGCACAATCTACAATTGATCTATTCCTTCTTTCAACAATTCCATTCTATCGTGGTGTCCTCAGTGCGGAAACCTATCTTTTGATTCCATACTCATTAAAAAATTTAGTGAATTCATCATAAATAAATTCACCTCCTTTATTAGATCTCAAACACTTCAGTTCTCTACTAGTTGCTTTTTCCACTTTAGCTTTGTACCATTTAAACATCTTAAATGCTTCAGATTTTTCTTTTAGAAACATGACAGTCATCATTCTAAAATAGTCATCAACAAATAAAATAAAGTATCTATCCCCATAATATCTCTGTGTTCTCATTGGTCCACATAGGTTTGTATGAACTAAATCCAAAATATCATTAGATGAATAATTCTTTCTTCTAATTAAGTACAAAATATCATTGAGAATATGCATATTAAGATAACACAAAATAGAACACCACAATTTTGGTTATGCGGAAACCAAAATAGGTAAAAAATATGGTGGGAATTAGCACCCACAAAAAACTGTACTTAAGTATAATAATCCCTGTTAGAAGTTCTTACAACCCTGTTAGGAGTTTATCTTTACAATGCAATAAGTACAGTGACTTGGTTAAGGGTCAGACTTTGTTAGGAGTCTTTTACAAATAACCTTGTTAGGGGTGAGGACTCACTGTCCAAAAGCTCACTGCTAGAATGATGAAGGTTGCAACCTTTAGTGAGACATATATACACTATATCTGATAATGAACTATTTGAGTAGACCTGCTATCTTGATCAGTTTCAATGAATTATATACACTCTCTGCTTCTTCACATAAATCTTTAACTGATGAATGAAATGGATTTATTGTCCCAAAATAATCAACATTCTATTCTGTTCTTTTTCTGTCTCTTTTCTTATCATTCACTCTTGGTGATCTTCAAATGAACTACTATAAGTATCTTCTCCAAAAGATATTATCTTTGTCAGCTGTAGGAATCCCTTTAATGCTTCTCTTGTCAGCTAAACAAAGCATGCAACATAATTAGAACCGCAAACTCAAAATGACTAGACGCATCACTTCACATAGTCGACTCCACCAAAAATATCCAAACATCATGCTTCAAATGAAACATGATTAACACCTTTAGTTAATTATATTTGACTCATAACTATACATTAATCTGAACATGCATATCCCATAGATAGGCACAACTGAAGAATCAATGAGATTATTGTCGACTTTCTAAAAACAATCCTCCGAAACTATGGCTGGTAAACAAAGTAACATATCTCAACTGTTACTAAACATTTGAATCTGCGTGTATGAACATGGTATAGTAGCTATGTCTGAAACATAAAAAAACTGTGCAAGGATTCCACATATCCATACTGAAAAGTGAATATAGTTCACTGTTGTATACTATATGTTGTCATCAATGACAAACATACAGTCAACTATTTGCACAAAGGAAAATCTCCAACAATCTCCCACTTTGAAATTGATGGCAACATATGATTAAAAACACCATCAATCCAAGAGTGTCTTTTTTCTTTTTACAATCTTCTCAATATCCTCATCAAAGGTTCCTCTTCACTGATGCATCACCTTTGACTATGTTTTAATTTTCATGACTATATACTTTCCCAGAGTATATATTCCCCCTTATTATATACTCCCCCTTTGACATCAATGGAAAATGATGCCAAATACATATAAGCTCAAGTACTACTCCAGAGGTAGAGTAGTCAACCACTCATCAGTCACCAGGGACTGATGTATTTTATGTGAATTCTAATCAGACTTAGGAAAGGGCTTTGCTCCCAGCTTCTTCCTAAGATACTCAAAAGTATCTTTTGATAATGGTTTCATGAATATGTCTGCCAATTAATCTTTGGTGATCACATAATCCAGCTTCACTTCTCTTTCTACAACTTTTTCTCTTAGAAAATGATATTTTATTTCTATGTGTTTTGTCTTTGTGTGCATCATAGGGTTCTTTGACATGTTAATGGTGCTGGTATTGTCACAATGGATGACAATGGGGTAATCAATCTGAATTCCAAAGTCTTTAATCATCTGTTTGATCCAAACCATTGTTGAACAATTCAATGCGGCTGCTACATACTCAGTTTTTGTTGTTGACTAAGAAATATAGCTCTCCTTCTTTCTTGTCCAAGTAACCAACCTGTGTCCAAGAAATACTCCTCCTCCTAAGGTAATCTTTCTATCATCAACACAACTTGCCCAATCTACATCTGTGTATACATAAAGTTCTACATTTTCTGAATTAGGATACCATAAACCATAGTCTATAGTTCCCTTTAGATATCTGAATATTCTTTTGATTGCCATTAGGTGATTTTGTTTAGGTTCAGTTGCAAATCTCCCAACAATGCCAGTTGCATTAGATATATCTAGTCTAGATTGAGTGAGATATATGAGTTTTCCAATCATGGACTTGTAAAGTGTTTTGTCAACTGCTATGGAGTTATCATTTTTAGAAAGCTTGCTTCTTGTTATCATAGGAGTGCTTACTGGATTGAAATCTTCCATTTTGAATGTCTTCAATATCTCCTTCACATATTTAGACTAATTTATGAATAAACCTCTCTGTCTTCTTTACGTTTAATCACAAAAAGTATTTTATAGGTCCAATCATGCTCATTTCAAATTCAATCTGCATCTCTTTGGAAAATTCTACACTAATCTTGTCATTACCTCCAAAAATAATGTCATCAACAAAGATAGCAACAAGTAATGATCCTTCAGGTGTCTCTCTGATGAATAGGTTGCAATCTACTGCTCCCTTTTTGAATCCAATTTTTTTTAAGTAGCCATCAAATCTCTCATACCATGCTCTTGGGGCCTGTTTAACTCCATAGAGGGATTTCTTTAGTCTGCATACCATGTTTGGTTTGCCTGAAAGTTTGAATCCTTTAGGCTGCTCTATGTAGACTTCTTCCTTCAAGTCACCATTCAGGAAAGCTGACTTGACATCCATCTGATATACTTTGAAGTTCTTGAATGTTGCATAAGCTAAAAACAAATTTATAGCTTCCAATCTTCTCACAGGGGCAAATGTATCAGAATAGTCAATTCCTTCTCTTTGTGCATATCCTTTACATACCAATCTTTCTTTATTTCTTATCACTGTACCATCTTCATTCATTTTTTTTTTGAATATCAACGTAGTTCCAATCACATTCTTGTCACAAGGTCTAGGGACCAATTCCTACGTGTCATTCTTAATTATTTGATCTAATTCTTCTTGCATTGCATTTTGTGAATCTAAATCATTGCACACATCTTCAACACTTAAGGGTTCAATTTGTGAAAGTAAACATACCTCTTCATCAACGGTTTCACCTTTTGCTCTGGATCTTGTCAAAAATTTATTTCCCTGATCTCCAATGATATCTTCTTTTGAATGGTATCTAGATGTATATTTTGAAATTTTAGGTGTGACACTCTTATCTATGATCTATGATTCTTCTTGACTTGGTTCAAGGTTATTGCATGATACATCAATATAGTCAAACATTTCCTCTATAACTGTTTCTTTATTGATAGGTCTAGGTTCATCTTCAATCATAGTTGCATATTCATAATATCTTTCTTGAATCATGAACTTCTCATCAATATTCACATGTTCACTTTCAATGATTTTCTTCAACCTTAAATTAAAACATCTATAAGCTTTTCTCTTAGTAGAGTAACCAAGAAAAATACCTTCATCGCTTCTAGCATCAAATTTACCAACACCATAATCTCTCTTGATGTAGCACTTGCTTCCAAAGATTCTAAAGTATTTTTCTAAAGGTAAATTACCAAATCAAAGTTCATAAGGTGTTTTGTCTGCACCCGGTGTTAGTTGAATTCTATTGATAGTATAGACTGTTGCATCTCTCCAATAGGTGTGTGCAACTTTCCCTTCAATCATGATAGTGTGCGCTATGTCAAGTATTATCCTGTTTCTCCTTTCTGCAATTTCATTTTGTTGAGGGGTTCTGGGTGCACTTAGTTATCTTTTGATCCCATGTTCTTTGCAGTACTCAAGAAACTTATTAAGGTGAATTCTCCTCCACTATCAGATCTCAAACATTTTATCATTCTAGAGAAACCATCAACAAAAAAATGAAATACCTTTCACCATAGTATGATCTTGTTTGAGTAGGTCCACATAAGTCTGTATGCACTAGATCTAATTTGTTCTCTGCAAAGTCTTGTTTGCTTCTGAATGAGGTCCTCACATGATTTTGTTAGAGTAGTCGAGTATTGCTAATAGTTAAATCAGTTAATTATTAGTTACCTACTCTTAGCTTAAGTTAGACTTAGGAAGTTCCTTTTCCTAGTTGTTTCCCTTTTAGGGTTTCGTGATTCCTTTATAAGGACTCACCTCTTAGTTTATCTTCATCGAGATTGTAATTCATTTCATAGTTGAATATAGAAATCATTTTTCTGTCAACATGTTTTTGCAGTCTCTGGCCTATCGGCCGCCATAGCCATTCTTCTGTCTTCTCTCTTTTGTCTGCTTCTTCTTCTTTGTAATAGCTATGCATGCAGGTGTTCTTGGGAAGATTGCAGTTTAGCAATCTTAACATGGTATCAGAGCTGATCTGTTGTTCGTTGTTCTTGTTTCATTGAAGCACAGAGGGTTTCAGAAGCTTTTTTGGCTTCTTTTAGTGCTTCTAGGGGGTCTCTATTTTTAGAGGCATTTTGGGCCCAAACAGACACTGCCATTGTGTCCAGAAGGCCCAAAAACCCTAGAAACCATATAAGGCACGTCCGATTTGGACATCGGGGCCTCTGGAGAATTTTTTCCGGCCTCCCAGGGCCGTACGGGCACGAAAATAAAAAAAAAATATTAAAAAACATAAGTTTTTAAAATTTTTTTATATGTTTTACACCGCAGGCAGTGTTAAAAAAAATCGCGCCACCGCCGGGCCGCCGCCGCCCCACCCGGGCCCGGCCTCCGGCGGTGCGCCCCCGGTTTACGCCGCCCGCCGCCCCACCTGTTTTCCAGCGGCCTCTGCCCGCCTCCCGGGCTCTCTGCTCAGCCGGCCCACCGCCCCTGCGGCCTGCCCACCACCTCCGCGCTTCGCCTCTACTCTGCTGCCAGCGGCCCCCCGCTCCGCATCTTCTGCGGCCCGTGCCGCCCTGCCCGCTTGGAGCTCAGCCACCGCGCCACTCCGCCCGGTGGCGGGTCCACCAGCAGCCCCCACGGGCTTATGCACAGCGAGGATGGTCATATGGGTGCCCACGGGCCAGAGTTAAGCCCTCGGCGCGCGTCATGCACCCGGGGGCCCAAATTTTTAGCCCCTGGGGCTCCTTTCTTGAGGTTTTTTGGTGTTTTGGGGGTACCTGGGCTGTTTTCTCTCTACAGGGAGCATACAGGGGTATTTTTCTAACTTCCATATATTGTCAAAAAGCTCTTTCCGAGCACTTTCTGATGGTGGAGGTTAGGGTTTTTGGTTCCACCGTTTCGATAGTGATTTTTTCTGTTGAAGTCTGATGTCTCCTTTTGCCTTCCAGGAGTCATATCTGGCTCATCGGGACTCCTTTTTCAGCAAACAAGATATCGTCGAAAAGATAATTCAGTGTACTATTCAGTGGCAAAGGTATTTCTTCCAGATTCTGCTCTAGGTTTTCACTCCTCCGTGTTTGGCAGTTTATGTCCTCTGGTGGCGTGCTTGGTTCTTCAGGTCCAGGGATCTCTTCTTCTAAGTTCATAGCTCACTCTTCTTTCTAAATTCTGAGCTTGCATGCTCTTTCTGATGCATTTTGTTCTGTAAACGTACTGAGATAAAGTGCCTTCTTCTGCATTCTTGGATCTTGTACACCTGGTTCGATTGATGTTCTCGCACTGTGTTATAAAGTGCCATGGGGGGATTATGATGCATTTGCCGCTTTAGACGCATCCACTCTTGTCAAGTGAGTGTACCTTCCATGACATTAGCCCATGTAGTCTGTGTCTGTGACACCGCCCTTTATCCTATGTGTGTGCTTCTGTTGCACTGTTGGTGTTCCTGATTCTTCTTCTGCAGCTGTTTCTGGTACTGCATTTCAGTGTTCCTGTCACCTCTCCCACTTCAGCATTATGGGGGGGTTATCCTGTTGGTTCTATTGCTTCCTGGTTCGATTGATCAGCTCTTCAGACATTTGTCTTCTCTACCTGAACATGCACTTCAGTGGGTGTTTCAGCAGTATCTTTTGACAGAGTTTTCAGACATGCTTCAGAGAGGCTTCTTGCTCTCTTCTTGTTCCTTTCTCTGGGACACCTTTTTGTCTAGATTGAAGGTTTTCTTCATCTAGTCTGCTTTGTTTTGGGTACCTAATCATGCCTAGTTGCCGGGACCCATCTTTCCTACTTTCTGCAGTAGTTTATCTTTTTTTGCTTCTCCCTAAGTTACACTTAAGGGGGGGTGTTAGAGTAGTCGAGTATTTCTAATAGTTAAATTAGTTAATTATTAGTTACCTACTCTTAGCTTAAGTTAGACTTAGGAAGTTTCTTTTCCTAGTTGTTTCCCTTTTAGGGTTTTGTGATTCCTTTATAAGGACTCACCTCTTAGTTTATCTTCATCGAGATTGTAATTCATTTCATAGTTGAATATAGAAATCATTTTTCTGTCAACATGTTTTTGCAGTCTCTGGCCTATCGGCCGCCATAGCCATTCTTCTGTCTTCTCTCTTCTGTCTGCTTCTTCTTCTTTGTAATAGCTATGCATGCAGGTGTTCTTGGGAAGATTGCAGTTTAGCAATCTTAACAGATTTCCCATCACACATTCCCTACATAGTATCAACTGGTCTTGCAATAATAGGAAGGTCTCTTATTTCCTTTACATTGCTTATCTTTACTATGTTGTCAAAATTGATATGACAAAGTCTTTTGTGCCATAACCAACTATCATCCACTTTTGCAACAAAACAACTTACTTCAGAGTTAAGTTGAAAAAAATTACCTTTGGTCTTTGATCTTGATGCAATCATGTCTCCTTCTTTATTGTTAATAATGCACCTATTGTTTTTGAATTATAAATGATATCCTTTATCAAGAAACTGTCCAACACTCTGTAGGTTATGATGTAAACCATCAACATAAAGAACATCATCTGTCTTGTTCTTTCTAAAGGCATTATATTTTTCCATTAGTATACTTAAGGAAAAATATAATCTGCACCATCAGTTTACTCCACACTGACAGACAGGGCACAACACCACTCGATGATAAGGTTACCCAATAAACACTGTTAAGTGTTATCCGATGACAAAAAGGTTAAAGGAAACCCGACGAGTAACAACAGTACAACCTGATGGAACAACACAGAGAGGAACCCGACAAACAAAGGGAACTAGACAAATAGTTCAAACAAAGGATCACAGATAGAATTCAAGTTCAACCCGATGACCAAGAAGTGACAGTTAGTTACATCCCGCAAAAAGTGGATTTGACTTTCCACGTCAGATAAATCACTAAATTTGTATTTATAACTTCTTGATTTACTTTTAAATCCATTATGTGTGGAGGAAGCAATGTATTTATTATTATTTTAATTAGTTTTACTGATTTAAAACATGAAAACTAAAGATCAAGGTCAAGTTGTAAACCTTGGATCTAAGAGTTAACATTGTAATACATGATTCCAAGATAGGTCAAATACTTTTATAAATAGTGATGATATGTAACTGATTGAATGTTTGATAATTTTAAGTTGAAGATAATGCAAGCCATTAAATCAGTTAATGGTTTGTATTGTCATTGATGTTAACTTAATATCATCTGTACAATAATGTACATAATGCCAAAGACTTAAGAGAATCAATGGAAAAAAGGTTATGCTTTCAGCAACGCATAAAAGTCAAGTATTCACTTAGTGACAAACAACACCGATGGAGTGCACACCGACGGTCAGAGAAAAGAAGAACAGTCATAGTAATACCTGATGAGCTAAAGTATAGTGTTTCCCAATGAAGCAAAACCACAAGATGCCCTACGAGCAAAGTCAAAAGGTTGCCTGATGAGTAAAATTCCAATGTTGCCTGACGGATGAAGATCCTGAAGCTAACTAGAGTCACACCGATGGAGCTGTCACTTGTCACCAAAAAATAACTGCAGAGGTGACCGACGGAATAGAGAGTTCAAAAAATGACAAAATATCTAGTTGGCAAGAGCTAAAGATAGACTTAACTGGTTGTTTTCTTTGTTTTATTCGACCAGAGTTAAGTGATTTATTTAAAGATGATTTGTACAGTTGGCAACAAGATAATTACAAGAAAAATCATGAGTTATGCTTTAAATCTAATTGGCTGGGATTTTTTTCATGCCAAGAATCATGAATCAATAAATAGTGAATATCATGTCTAAATAAGAGACAAACTTAATTCATTTACGAATGGAATTAAGGGGAGTGAATAGAAAGAGGATGATGAATAGAAACTGATGAAGAATAATTTCATACAGTCCTGATCAATCAAGATGAAGGAGAGCTAATGAATTTTGTAGACACCAATGAACAGTGAAGCACAACATCACAGAGCAGAAAGTGTGGAGCACAAAAAATTGAATTGATACATTGATCAGAGAGGTAATGTACTTAAATAGATCTAAAAATCTGCAATTCAAAGTTGCATCATGAACAGGTCATAGTGTTTCAGTTTAACCATTGAAGCATCAAGTCTCTTAACCGAGCATGACTTAATAGTATTCTTTATATTGAGGTACATCCCAAGGAGTGCCAAAAAGGTTGATTCATGAAAGCAACATTGGACTTGCCCAATACCTATTGACAGTCTAAGAAGGAGGCTAATTCAAGGATGGTAGCAATAAATGCCTAATACTAAGTGACAACCTCTATGTATAAAATCCTCTAACAAGGTCACACTTAATAGTGTGTTTGTAACTTTTAATAGGGTTGGCTCCTAACAGGGCTCACTTTAGAAGAGTGAAAATTTGGGGTACCGGTCCCAGTGGTTTTTCCCCTAACAGGGTTTCCACATTAAAAATTCGCGTGTTATGTGTGTATGATTCATTTCTTTATTGTTTTGTATCTGATATAGTTAACACTGGATTGATTGGTATACTTTGCTTATTTACTGAGTTTCGGTAAATAGTTATACAGCTTATCAGTAATCAAGAAAGAATAAGGATTGACAGAGAACACCAACATACAGTTAATCATTTTAAGTATTTCATGGCATGCATCTTGTAGGGACATAATAATCTGAGGTTTATTGATTGGTGGTTAAATTTGAAGGATAAATTTTTGAGGCCACTAATTCACCCCCCTCTCTATTATTACTAACAATTGGTATTAGATCTTGTGTGCTTAGAAAGGAAGGTTTCAAGACCTAAGTCAAGATCACAAGATGAAAAAATGAGATGTGCCCAAGTTGAACAAAGAAAAATTTGCTTCATGGCAAAGCAAGATAAGACTCCACCTATGAGGTATTGGTAATGATGTTACTCAATTCCTAGATACTGAATTTGTGTTTCTCACACGAGTATTGATAGTAGATCAATTGAGAGAGAAGCATGAGCACAACTTCATGGTTATAGAGCTTTCTTCCTCACCCTCTGATGTTGAATTTGAAGATGTCAAGGATTGAAAAATTGCAAAGAAGATGTGGGACAAACTGAAGCTTGTACATGGAGGTGATACAAATGTTCTGAGAGCCAAGGTAGAAATCCGTAGAGGAAAATTTGATGATCTCAGAATGAAAGAAGGAGAAAACATCACACAGTATAGCACAAGAATAAAAGTAGTCAATGCTATACGAGGAGTTGGAGGTACACTTGAAGAGGAGATAGTGGTAAGTAAAATATTAAGAACCTTACTGCCTGTATATGCTATTAGAGTTTCTTCCATTCAAGAAATGAGATCAGTAGAAAACAACATAGTTACTCTTGATAGTTTAATTGGTAGACTGATTTCATTTGATATGAATAACTTTGATAATAGTGTCTTACCAAACTTAGAGTCTGCATTTAAGTCTTCTATGAGAATAAGAAAATCAAGTCATAGACACACATCTACAAGAGATAGTGAAAGTGAAAGTGAAGAAGAAGATCTAGATGAAATAGAAGCACTTATGGCTACAAGAATGCAGAGAGGCAAAGGTAAATACAAAGGCAAGTTACCACTTGTATGCTTTAATTGTAAAGAGATTGGACACTTTGTTGCAAGATGTCCTAATAGAAGAAAAGATGATAGAAGTAATGACAGATCTTTTGAGAAGAAATCTGACAGAGGTGATAACAAAGATTATAAAGGTTATCGACAATCAGAAAGAAGAGATACCCAACTACAAGGAAAAAGGCAAGAAAGCCAGCTATCTAGCTGCTTGCAAAGATGAAGATACTGACACCGAACCTGATGAAGACATTGAGATGGTATTTGTAGCTGTGAAAGATGATTCAGATGAAGATGAAAGGTGTGAAGAAATTTCACTCATATCTAAGGTTAGCAAGAATGAAATTTGGATTATAGATAGTGGCTGCACTCACCACATGACTGGTGACAAAGAAAAGTTTAACACTTTTGATTATTATAATGGTGGTACAGTAAGAATGGGTAATGATACACCTTATCTAGTTGAAGGTAAAGGAACTATAATGTTGAATAACTTGATTAAATGTGAAAATACTTATTGGGTAAAAGGATTGAATTATAATCTATTGAGTGTTTCTCAGCTGAATAATTGTAGTCACAGAGTAGCATTTGAGAACAAGAAGGAAAAGATCTTCAATGAATTAGGAAGATTGATTGGTACCAGTGAACAGACAAAAGGTAACTTATTCTATCTGAATGATAATAACACTACTTGCTTAATGACTAGAAAAAAAGACATATAGTTGTGGCACAAAAGATTGTGTCATTAGAATCTTGACAACATGATGAAAATAAGCAGAAGGAAAAATGTAAGAGGCTTACCTGTCAAAAATTGTCAAAAAGGTAAAATGACAAAGTCTTGTTTCAAAAGTAAAACCCATACATCTGATGATATTCTAGAATTAGTCCATACTGATCTATATAGACCAATGAGGGCAAAGAGTTATTATGGAGATAGGTATTTTATTCTCTTTGTTGATGATTACTATAGAATGATGACAATTATGTTTCTAAAAGATAAATCTAAAGCATTCAAGATGTTTAAATGGTATAAGGCAATGGTAGAGAAACAAAGTGGTAAGGATCTAAAATTTTTGAGATCAGATAGAGGAGGAGAATTTATATTAGATGAATTAACTAATTTCTGTAATGAGCATGGTATAAAAAGACATGTTTATGCACCAAGAACACCACAACAAAATGGGATTGCTGAGAGAAGAAACAAATCAATAGTTGACTGTGCTAGAACATTAATGATAGAGAAAGACATCACTCAAATCTTCTAGAGGGAAGCTATCATTACTGTTTTCTACACACTAAATAGAGTACAATTGAAGGACACAAAAATGACACCTGATGAGCTATGGTATGGTAAAACACCTAATGTAAGTTACTTCAAAGTCTTTGGTAGTCAATTTTATTTCTTAAAGGATGATAGAAATGGAAAACTTGTTTCCAAAAGTGATGAAGGTATCTTTCTAGGGTATTCCACCAAGAGAAAAGCTTATAAATGTCTTATCAAGGCTTCTAACAAAATTGTTGAAAGTGTAAATGTAAATATAGATAAATTTAAAGAAAATAACAAGCTAGAAAACACAAAAGAACCAGAGGACTACAAAAATTTTGTATACTATGAAGAACCCAACACTCTACCCAAGCAATAGTGCTTAATTCAAGAACAACAAAATGTTGCAACCGACGGTCAGGCTGTAATTATAGATGATCAGGATGATGATCAAAATAATGTGCAAGGTGATAAAGAACATAATGAAGATCAAAATAATGATCAAGCTGATACACAAAGAACTATACCTGTACTTGCAAGATATGTAAGAAGGAACCATCTAGAGATCCAGATCATAGGAGATAAGAGAGCTTGTACAAGAACAAGAAGTAAGTCTTTGAACTCAAATTGTTTAATTTGTGAGTTTGAAATAAAATATTTCAATGCTGCACTTGATAATGAAGAATGGATAAGTGCTATGAATGATGAGATTGAGCAGATTGAGAAGAACAAGACATGGTCACTTGTGCCAAGACCAGATGACAAGAATGTCATCGATAAAAAATGGATATTCAGGAATGAGCTAAATGAGAATGAAGAAGTCACAAGAAACCAAGCAAGACTAGTATGCAAGGGGTATGCACAAGAGGAAGGTATAGACTATGGAGAGACCTTTCCACCCATTTCTAGGCTAGAAGGTGTAAGAATACTACTTACTTATTATACATTCAAAGGATTCAAGGTATACCAGATGGATGTCAAGTCAACATTCCTAAATGGAATACTTGAAGAAGAGGTATAAATAGAGAAACCAGAAGGGTTTGTCGATCCAGACAAGAGAAACATGGTATGTAGACTTCAAAAAGCCTTGTATGAATTGAAACAAGCTCCAAGAGCCTGGTATGAATGAATTCATTCCTATCTTATAAGTATTGGATTTGTAAGGACTAGTGAAAATAGTAATCTTTATTTGAAGGAAGATATTGATGCTAACACTTTGATTGCTAAAATATTTTTTGATGACATCATATTTGGAGGAAATGATTTTCTATGTAAATAATTGGCTAATGAGATGAGAAAAGAGCTTGATATGTCTATGTTTGGAGGTATCAAGTTCTTTCTTGGTTCATAGATCATTCAACAAAGTGAAGGTATTTTCATTACACAGTCCAAATACATTAAAGAGGTACTGAAAATATTCAAGATGGAAGATTCCAAACTAGTTGGAACAAAAATGGCTACTAGATGTAAGTTGACAAAGGAGAACAAGACAACAGAGGTAAATCAGACCTTGTACAGATCAATGATTGGAACACTCATGTGTGTTGTACACACTAGACCAGATATTTCACATGCAGTAGGAATTGTTGCTAGATTTTTTGCTAACATAAGGGAATCACATATGACTACTGTGAAAAGGATTTTAAGATATCTGAAGAATACTGAGGAATATGGCTTATGGTATAGAAGAGAAGGCAAATTTGAACTTAATGTTTTTACTGACGCTGATTGGGATGGAAATCTTGATGACCGGAAGATCAAAATTGGAGGAGCATTCTTTATGGGTGACAAACTTGTCACATGGATTAGCAAGAAACAAAGATGCATCTCTCAGTCTACTGCAGAAGAAGAGTATGTTGCTTGTGCTACAAATTGCTCAAATATTGCATGGACCAAACAGTTATTGGAAGGTATGCATATGAAGATCTTAGAACCAGTGATTATCTATTGTGATAACACTAGTGCAATAAACATTTCCAAGAATCCAGTCATGCATTCCAAGACTAAACACATTGCCATCAAGTATCATT
>MU226239.1:952758-997885 GCA_018584345.1 Thuja plicata
GCATATGAAGATCTTAGAACCAGTGATTATCTATTGTGATAACACTAGTGCAATAAACATTTCCAAGAATCCAGTCATGCATTCCAAGACTAAACACATTGCCATCAAGTATCATTATTTGAGAGAAAAATTTCAAGAAAAGGAAGTGACACTTGAGTATGTGCAATCAAAAGAAAAATTAGCTAATATCTTCACCAAGCCATTGCCCAAGGATACATTTGAGTACTTGAGAAAGAGACTAGGGGTCAAACCCTTGTCTACCAGTCAGTAAAAGACTGAAGGCTGCATCAACCTACATATTATCAGAATATCATTAATGTTGATGCAAGAAAAAAGATGAACTTCAAAGCTACATCTATATACAGACATGTATATATCTTCATCGAGCACCAGAGCATATTGTTGTATTGCTGATGGATAAGGGAAATTCAAGTAATATATTATGGATAGGAGAAAAATGATTGTTTGACATGAATGTCAGATATTTGTAAAATATTTGATTGGCATTATTGTCAAAGGGAGATAAATTATCCATATTATCACATCTTTTTGGAAAAGGTGAGAGATTATCCATTATCACATTACTCCAACAGAGAGAGATTATATCCTAAGGGAGAGCAAATTGTATGAAAATATTATACAAAGGGAGAGTTGCTGACAAGAGAAAAAGACATCAAAAGAGAAGAATAGTCAAGGGAGAGAAATTGACATAAAGAGAGGACACAACACATCAGAAGATAGAGAGCTGCAAGAATCAAATCTAAGCTAAAATAGAGCTTACTGATGGTTAGACATTTATCAGTTATCAAAACAAAAAAATTGGTAGTTTGATGAAACACAACTATTGTATTTCATATTGTATTAGAAATAGTATAGTGTGATAATATAGTATGTTTCCATCAATGCCAAAGGGAGAGATTGATGACATGTAACTGATTGAATGTTTGATAATGTCAAGTTGAAGATAATGCAAGGCATTAAATCAGTTAATGGTTTGTATTGTCATTGATGTCAACTTGATATCATCTATACGGTCATGTACATAATGCCAAAGACTTTAGAGAATCAATGAAACAAAGGTTATGCTTTCAACAATGCATAAAATTCAAGTATTCACTTAGTGACAAACAACACTGATGGAGTGCACACTGATAGTCAGAGCAAAGAAGAATAGTCACAGTGATACTTGATGAGTTAAAGTATAGTGTTGCCCGACGAAGCAAAACCACAAAATGCCTGACGAGAAAAGTCAAAAGGTTGCCCGAAAAGTAAAATTTCAATGTTGTCCAAAGGACAAAGATCTCAAAGCTAACTAGAGTCACACTGATAGAACTATCAGTTGTCACTAACAACTAACTGTAGAGGTGACTGACAGAATAGAGAGTTCAAAAAATGAGAAAATATCTAGCTAGTAAGAGCTAAAGATAGAATTAACTGGTTGTTTTCTTTGTTTTATTCGACCAGAGTTAAGTGGTTTATTTAAAGATGATTTGTACAGTTGGTAAGAAGATAATTATGAGACAAATTAGGAGTTATGCTTTAAATCTAAATGGCTGGATTGTTTTTCATGCCAAGAATCAAGAATTAAGAAACAGTGAATATCATGTCTATATAAGAGACAAGCTTAATTAATTTATGAATGGGATTAAGGGGAGTGAATAGAAAGAGGATGTTGAAGAAAAACTAATAAAGAATAAGCTGAAGGAGAGCTAAGGAATTCTGCAAACACCGACAAACAGTGAAGCACAACATCATAGAGAAGAAAGTGTGGAGCACAAAGAATTGAATTGATACATTGATCAGAGAGGTAATGTACTTAAATAGATATGAAAATATACAATTCAAAGTTTCATCATGAACAGGTCATAGTGTTTCAGTTTAAACATTGAAGCATCAAGTCTCTTAACCGAGCAGGACTTACCAGTCTTCTTTATATTGAGGTACATCCCAAGGAGTGCCAAAAAGGTTGATTCATGAAAGTAGAATTGGACTTTCCTAATACCTATTGAAAGTCTAAGAAGGAGGCTGATTCAAGGATGGTAGCAATAGATGCCTGATACTAAGTGACAAACCCTATGTATAAAATCCTCTAACAAGGTCACACTTAACAGTGTGTTTGTAACCTTTAATAGGGTTGGCTCCTAACATGGCTCACTTCAGAAGAGTGGAAATTTGGGGTACTGGTCCCAGTGGTTTTTTCCCTAACAGGGTTTCCACGTTAAAAATTCATGTGTTATGTGTATATGATTCATTTCTTTATTGTTTTGTATTTGACATAGTTAACATTGGATTGATCGGTATACTCTGCTTATTTACTGAGTTTTGGTAAATAGTTATATTGCTTATTGGTAATCAAGAAAGAATAAGGATTGAAATAGAACACCGACAAACAGTTAATCATTTTAAGTATTTCATGGCATGCATCTTGTAGGGACATAATAATTTGAGGTTTATTGATTGGTGGTTAAGTTTGAAGGATAAATTTTTGAGGCCACTGATTCACCCCCCTCTCAGTTATTCCTAACAAATAGGTGCTCAATCTATTGAGAATTCTTGTTGTTCAATGAAGATAGTAGCCACAGAGAAAAACTAGAGACCAGACAAGAGAATTCATGTAGAAGGACAGAAATAGAATCAATTTAGTTTCAAGAATAGAACAGAGGCTACCGACAAGCAGAGAAAATGTATTCATCAATCACTTAAGGTGATATTATAATTCTAAGAGCTTTAATGGATCTTTAATCAGAAATTATAGATTGTATGTAGTCAGGTCAACATTTGTACTCATTCTAACAAGTGTAGTACACTAATGAAATCCTTTCAAAAAAGGTGGGCTTAACCATCCTATTGTAAAATATCATAACTGAGTGAACACTTAAATCAGTGTTGCTAAAGCTCTTAAAAAAGTAGATCTTAACATGTCTCCACCTTAATACTCCTAACAGGGTAGATCATCAGAAGTGATCAAATTGTAAGCCTTAACTAACTCCCTTCCATTCTGCAGATAGTGAAGTTTTGTGGGTGCTATCCCCACTTTAGTTTTTACTTCCTAACATGAGTTTTCTATGATACCATATCTTGTGTTATGTGTTTATCATTTTCATGAATGTTTCTATGAATGTTGCAAACCATTAAAGATTATGAATGAACAATACATACATAAGAAATAACAATAGTAATGGTCGATAATACAGTAATGTATGATTACTAATGATGAATTAAGAAAAGGTGTTAAAATTTTTAGAGGTACTGATTCACCCCTCCTCTCTTAGTACTACTTCCTATTAATTCTAACAATTAGTATCAGAGCTAAGTCTCTTCTTGGAAAGCTTAAATTCTTAAGAGCAAAGATCATACAATGGAGAAGTACAAACTTGATAAGAACATTGAGAACAAAAATCTTGAGATAAAGATGTTCTATGAACAGTATAAAGAAGCTAGAATCAAGATGAGAGAGCTGCTAGATGAGAGGAAAGGTATGGCTACCCAGAACAATGAAAAAGATATCAAGAAGAAGAGATTCTAGATTTTTTTAAATCTTCCAGATCAAATACAAGTTATATATCAGATACATCATAAGAGAACATCACAAATCTAAAGGAGATCAATCAACATATGACAAAGAAAATAAAGATGCTGCAAAAATTGGTCAAGAGAGACAGATGGTAAGAATGATTGATGTGATGAGTTCTGCTAGACAAGTTGAAACAAAAAGAACACTTGCTATTGATGATAGAAGGAAGATTACAGAGAAACTACAAGAAAAGGAAATGGAAATTCAAAGACATGCTGAGCATCAACATGATCTCACAAATTAGATTATTCTTATGAGTCAAGAAACAAACATAATAAATGTGGAACTCATTGAGAGAATACATATTATCAGTGAACTAAGAGAAGAAAATGAAAAGATAAAACATGAGGTTAGAATTCAGCAACAACATAATGAGATTATTAGAAAGGCTGAAGAGAGAAATAAAAGAATGGATGAATTTCTTGAAGGACAATGAAGAGTCAACAACAACAATGGTATAGGATTTACCAAAAATGGAGAATCATCCAATCAAGCAAACTCAAAGAATGTCTATGAAAATCCAAGACCAAGAAAGCTACCGTGCAAGCACTGTGGAAAGAAAGGGCACACATCAAATGTATGCTGAGGTAAAATAAAAGGTATTCCTAAATCTACACCTACATTCATAGGATTCTGTTATAAATGTAACAAGAAAGGACATAAGGCTTATGAATGTAAGACTAAAATAGAACTACCAAAGAAGGAAACCTACATGGAAAAATACTGTCCTACATGCAAGATGAATGGGCACACATCTGAAGAATGATGGAAAAAGAAAAATCAAGCATGAAAGCCTTAAGGTCAAAAGATTCCTTATCAACTAAAGAGAATAGGTAATCAATATACATGAGATTACAATACATGGACAAACTGTACAACATGTGGTAGATATGGTCACATTCAAACTACATGAGAGCATGGTCCAAAAGGTCTAGAGGCTAGAAAAACCCCAGAATGACATGCTTGCATTGTCATAAATTTGGTCACCTCAAGAAAGATTGCAAGGACCGATTGACAGAAACAAGCACATATCCCAATGGAAACACCATTGAAGATATCCAGAGGGAAAGAGACAAAATGTGGATAAAATCTTCAAGCAATAATGAAGCTGGGCCAAGCAATACAAATGATGACACCCCATCCAATGGATTCAGTGACATCACTACCCCCACTTAAGCTAAATACGTAAGTATGGAATTGCACAATACCAATTCATATTTTACATCAGTTCCATTATAAAATTGATAGATATTCAAAATCTGCATGAATAAAGATGCATTTATGTTACTTGTTACAATTATGAGAAATCAACCCCATCAATAGTACATATACCAAAAATCATCGATGAACAAAGTAGATAAGTTGTTCTACATTTACTAGAAATTGTCGGTCAACACATAAAGTGGCTAAGTTGCCAAAATAACCCAACATCCATTGGTAAGAAAGGAAAGTTAAAAGTTGTCACTATAGAATACTAATATCCGTTGGTACAAGCAACATTATTAACAACTATCCCAGGCAACTCAACTTCACTAACAATGTTTTAGAAATTCTTCCTGACAAAATCCATCTTTATATCCCAATGAGTCATTGAGAATTTATTACAAAGACTTAGGAAAAAAAAAATTCTATAAAAATTCGACAGGACAACTTCATTTTTCACTCGCGATTTGAAGAGAAAGCAGAGCGAAAGATAGAGAAAATAGAGAGTAGAAAGCAGAGTGTCCTCAGATCAATCTAAGCACACAAAAAATAGATCTTTCACCACCATTGTGAATTGAAGTAAGTATCAAAGGCACCAAAAGATCTCTGTCATCATTTCTCAAGAAAGCCCTAAATTTCTAGAATACCCTAAAACTTGAAAAATGATGGCAACCACCTCAGGAACTGCTAAAATCAAGAATGATAAGAGGAATGTGGTTAAGTTGATCAAGAACAGTACATGTGTAGAGCCCAAGTATAAGATCTACCCAAAAATTCCATCCAAACTTGATGAAACTGACGTGTTTTTGAAAATCCCACTTAGGTTTTTTCTCATAGAAGACGTTAGGTCTTATATTCATTGCAAGATCGTAGAGATAGGTGATCTTGAAATGGATGAATCTTTTAAAAATATTTGTGATGCCAAAGGGAAACTGAAGGAAGAGCACAAACACTTGGAAGTCAAAGGGTTAACTAATGCCCTACATTTCCCGAGGGAATTCAAAACAAAATGGATAAGGTTAGTCTTAAGCAGAATGCATGACAAGAAGCTATGGCTAGACCAACCCAAGAAAATAACCAAGGATGTTCTTCATGCGATCACTGGTTATCCAATAACTGACAAACCTAGGGCACACAAACATCCATCCATGAAAGAAGTTGAAAAACTCACCAATGTAGAAGGAGACAACATAGGTCTCAAAGTGAACACAATCACCGATGAAGAACTAAAATTTGGTGCATGTGTAGTTGGGTATACAATTTTTCAAGCTAGCAAATTGAACAACATTTCTGCAACAGCAGTAAGAACAACTAACAAGATAGTGACCAAAGGAATTTAGATGGATTTGTGTGAGATCCTATTAAAACAACTTGATGAGAACATGAACACAATCAGGTCTACAAAGACCAACACATGTAAGTTAGGCTCACTTATCATGTGTATCTTTTTCTATTTTCAAGAATACTTTCCTTTAGTAGGAAAAGTAAAATGGGACACTACCAAACTAGTAACCCAATAGATTAGTGAATTGATCAATTCACTAGGAGACAATTTTGAGTCTGTAATGTCTCCCTACTTCCTTGAGTTCAAGGAAAAGATGATGGAAAGGACTAAGATTCCTGAACAACTTGTATAAAAATATAAAGATGAAATATGTTTTGTGGTGGACATAGATTTCCCCCATATCAAACCAGTTGTACCAAGGATAGCTTGGTTAGCACCAATGGATTATGAGATTAATATTGATCAAGCTACAAGTGCAATTGAGGCATTAATAAATGAGCCCATTGATAGAAAACAACCAAGGTTTGGAACATATGAAGAGGCCAAATCAAAGATAAAACAAGGCCTAGAAATAAAAAAAGATGATAAATAAGAAGGATAAAATGGTTAAGAATCTCAAGAAGATTCTATCGGTAACAGATGATGAACAAGAACAACTAGAGAGAATCGATGAATAGGGCACCATCGGTGAGGGAAAAGAATAAAAGAAATCAGATTCTGAGGAGACTAAATCTGATACACCTCCACCTCCACCTCCTGCAAAGGAGTAGAGGACAAGGACTCAAACTACTACAACCGATACAACACCCCTTAAGAAAGGTCAAATGAGGTCCTACATAAGGAAGTAGCCAACTAAGAGAACAAGGCAAAAAAATGTGAAAACAATACCACCAAAGAAGAGGAAAAGGTTGGTTATGACAAAGGTTGACATAAAAGACACTCAAGATGATGAACCTGATGTAGAAAAGAAGAACTAAAGGAATCAAACAATTGATGAAGCTGCCAAATCCATTGCTACACATGGTATAATGACTAATAAGAAAATTAGACAATGGGATACACTAAACCCAGAGGAACATAATAAGATACAAGAGGCAATTATAAAGTCAATGATTAAGAACAAATATGCACCTACAAAATTTTTCAGTCAAATACCTAAAGAGATAGGTAAAAGAATATACCAACAATGGTCATATGCTCTACAAACTGAGAGAGAAGCAAGGGAGAGGGTACTAGTAACACTAATGCCTCCTAAATCCAAATTTGAAGAAATCAAAGAAATACTCAAGAAGAACTCAAGTAAATTTGTAGCCAAAATAAGGGCATACAAAGTATCAGAGAACAAATTCATAGAGCTGGAAAAAATGACTGAAACTAAATGGAGACAACTTCTGGATCTATCGGTAGAGTCAAAAAGTGGTGAGAATCAATTAATTCTCACCAACACACCTCATAGAGAGGAGGAGACAGACAATGCAAGTCCTCAACACATTGCTTTGGATAATACTAAAAGTGATAATGAGCCTATAAATGTAGACACAGTCATGGATGATATCATCCAAGATATCACTAACTATGACTCTAACAAAGATCCACAAAAGAAAGATGATGTCATATTTATCACACTTAAGGATCAAGGATAGTAGCAATAATTGCAGACATTAGATTGTACAATAATTAATGTTTCCAATGAACAAATGCAGGACACTTCAATCATGGAATCCAAAGAACTAGACACTGCAGACCAAGTGCAAAAAGATGAAGATGTCAATGCTCCACAAAATCAAACTGACGAGAACGATACCACTTTGGATACATCCCAAGAAACCACTCAGGGAAATATGCCTGTATTAATGAAGGCAATCAATATTCTAGAGGGTAATGATGGATCTGCAGTGGAGGACACAAGCACACCTGAGGACAAGGGTGATGCTAAAGAAAAATATACTACAGATAAAACAAAAGATACAACTACAAAGAAGGCTACAATCGATGATCAGAAAGATACATCTACTAATAAAAATAAGGAGGAAACTCAAAAGGAAAAAGGGGACACACAAATAGAGAAAGGTGAAGAAGCAAAGCAAGATGAGAAGGAGAAACAATCAAAAGAAAAATCTACAGAGACACCCAAGGTTGAAGGAGAGATGTCTTCACAAAACCTTCAGGTGCCACCTGAGCAGAAAACATAAGAAGCATCTTCCACAAAGCCTTCACCAACCACTTCAGAGATAACAAATGAAATAGCTATGGTCTATGATAGTTCATACATATGCATCCCCACAAATATCAAAGAAGAAGAAAGGAAAGATTAAGAATCTAGTAACTCTGGATGAAGTCATTGAGATTCGAGTTTGTGATCCAAGGACATTGGATCCAACTGCATTGACTTCTTGACTCTTGTAGGACACTTGGATGCAAAGTGGCCAACTTTGTTGCATGAGAAACATTTGAATGATAATTGTCCTTCATATTTTCCTTTACCTTTCCTTTCCTTCTTAGCAATCATAGCAATTATTTCTTCTAGTTCTGTATCAACTTCTTCTTTCTCAATATTTCTATGGATGCTCAAGGATTACTTACCATGGACTGAGGGTTTGAAAGCTATTTCCATTTTAGGTTCTAACTTCAATCTTGATATCTCAAATCCAGATATTTTGCTGGTCAAGGTTTCTCTTTTGAAGTACTTTGAGAATTGCTTGGTTTCATCTAAGATGTTTATCTTTCTTTCATAATCTACTGTCAATGTCATCATCAATTTGTCCATTATATCTTCCTCCGATATTTCTCCACCATTGTTCCTGATTCTTGAGACTGTTTCATTAATCCTCTGATTGTAAGGTCTGATGTTTTCTTCAGGTAACATCTCTAAATTGTTGTATCTTTTCTTCCATGTCTTTCTATGTGCATTCTTGGCTTGGATGTCTCCTTCAAACATGTCTTCTAAGCATTTCCAAATTAAATATGCTTTGTCTGCCTTCTTGATCTCAGAAAATTCACTGTCAGATAGGGCACTGATTAGGGCTTCTTTGGCAATTGCATTTAGAGTGAACACTTCCTTTTTTTATTTGTAGAATCTTCTTCTACAAGGTCCTTTAAGGTAGGAACATAGATTGCATGAGTAGAAACCTCATAGATCTCAAAACCAACACACTGAAGAAGTGTTATCATTTTGTTCTTCTAGTCAAGATAATTCTCTCCATCAAACTTAGGACTCTCTTTCCTGAAGTACGCCATATGATCTACCTTAAGCTGTTAGGATTTCTCTCTAAGGCACTTGGCTCTAATAGAAATTGTTGGAATTATCCCAAGGGATAACTGAGAGGGGGGGGTCAATCAGTTATCAACTAATTTAATTATTTCTTCTAATTAAGTATAGAATATCATTGAGCATATGCACATTAAGATAACACAAAATAGAAAACCACAATTTTGGTTATGGGGAAACCAAAATAGGTAAAAACCCCAGTGGGAATTAACACCCACAAAGAACTATACTTGAGTATAATAATCCCTATTAGAAGATATTACAACCCTATTAGGAGTTTATATTTACAATACAATAAGTACAGTGACCTGGTTAAGGGTCAGACCCTATTAGGAGTCTTTTACAACTAACCCTGTTAATGGTGAGGACTCATTGTCCAAAAGCTCACTGCTAGATTGATGAAGGTTGCAAACTTCAGTGAAACAAATATATACTATATCTGATAATGAGCTATTTGAGCAGACCTGCTGTCTTGATTAGTTCCAACTAATTGTATATACTCTCTAATTCTTCACATAGATCTTTAACTGATGAATGAAATGGCTTTACTGTCCCAAAACAATCAACATTCTGTTATGTTCTTTTTCTGTCTCTTTTCTTATCATTCACTCTCGATGATCTTCAAATGAACTACTATAAGTATCCTCCAAAAGATATGATCTTTGTTGGCTATAGGAATCCCTCCAATTTTTCTCTTGTCAGCTAAACAAAGCATGCAACATAATTAGAAACATGCAACTCAAAATGAATAGACGCATCACTTCACATAGTCGACTCCCCCAAAAAATACCCAAACATCATGCTTCAGTTGAAAAATGATTAGTGCCTTTAGTTAATTATCTTTGAATCATAACTAAACATTAACATGAACACACAAATCCCATAGATAGGCCCAACTGAAGAATCAATGAGATTACTGTCGGCTTTCTGAAAAACAATCCTCTGAAACTGTTGCTGGTAAAGAGATTAACATAACTCATCTGTTACTAAATATCTAAATCTATGTGTATGAACATGGTATAGTAGCTATGTCTAAAACATAAAAACAATCACAAAAGGCTTCCACATATCCATACTGAAAAGTGAATATAGTTCACGGCTGTATACTATATGTTGTCATCAATGACAAACATATAGTCAACTATTTGCACAAAGGTAAATCTCCAACACTTTTACCAAATATGCATTCTCACATTTGATTTGATGATTTAGCATAATATTACCTTTTTCTTTCACTTGACAAGGTGTATCATTTCCCATTCTAATAGATCCTCCATCATAATGTTCAAGAAATTCAAAATTTCCTTTATCTCCAGTCATGTGATGTGTACAACCACTATGAATAACCCAAATGTCATGCTTACTAACTTTAGAAATAAGTGTTGTTTCTACATACCTTTCATGTTCATTTGAATCATATTTCAAAGCTACAAATATTTTCTCAATATCTTCATCACTGTCAGAACCACTATCATTATCTTTATCTTTAGCAATGTAACAAGCCTTCTTGTCTTTATCTTTGTAGTCTCGATTATCTCTTCTACCATACTATCATTTTCTTCTATAGTCGTGGTCATCCTTCTTGTCATCAGATCTATCATTTCTATAATCACTCTTTTTGTTAGGGCATCTTGCAGAAAAATGGCCAATCTCTTTACAGTTTAAACATATCAAAGGTAGTTTACCTTTATATCTTCCTTTACCTTTGTGCAATCTTCTAACAATTAAAGCTTCAAGTTCATCAAGTTTCTTATCATCACTATCACTGCCAATATTATTTCTAATTATGTGTTTGATACTAGATTTACCAATTTTTAGAGCAGATATAAATGCGGATTCCATAGAAGGTACAATACTATTCTCAAAATTATTCAGGTCAAAAGAAATCAATCTTCCAACAAAACTATCAACAGTAATATTATTTCCAGGTGATAGTCTCATTTCATGTATTGCAGAGACTCTTATAGAATAAATAGGCAATAAAGTTCTAAGAATATTACTCACAATAGTGTCTTCATCAATAGTTCCACTAGCTCCTCGAATAGCATTCACAACTTCTTTAAGTTGGGTATTGTACTGTGTTATGTTCTCTCCTTTCATTCTCATGTCATCAAATTTTCCTCGGAGACTTTTAGCTTTAGCTCTAAGTACATTTTCATCTCCTCCATAAACTAGTGTAAGCTTGTCCCACATTTGTTTGCTAGTTTTACATGTCTTGATATCCTCAAATTCAGAATCAGTTAGTGAAGAAGAAATCTCCACTATTATAAGATTGTGTTCATGTTTCTCTTTCATCTTATTTATAGTCAAAGGTCCAGTAGGTAGAATGAATTCATTATCCAGGTAATCTGAAATATTATCTTCATTCCATGATAGGTATAATATCATTTTTATTTTCCATGTTAGAAGTTCTCCTTGTTCAGCTTCGGTGCACCTCTCTTATACATCTTGTGATCTTTAGCTTAAGTCCTTCAAAACTTTCTTCTAAGCACTGTATTATCTGATACCAATTGTTAGGATAAATGAGGGGGGGGGGGGGGGAATTAGTNTGGGGGGGGGGGGGGGTGAATTAGTTAGCTCCCACATATATCCTATAGTCCCAAATTCATCCAGATGTATATAAAAACAATTTCAAACATATAATTCAACTCAGTGAAATATATTCTGTAATCTCAAACTTTAGTCAACAATGTTTACCGAGTATCAGTAAATTAATACTGTGATTACTGATCAATGTCAATAAAGTAAAGTGTAAAGAAAAATAACAATCCAAAAAATTCATGCACATTGATATATATATTTTTAAATTGGAAACCCTGCTAAGGGAAAAACCACCTAGGACTGGTATACCAAAATATTTCACTCTTCTGAAGTGAGCTCGATGAAGAGCCAACCCTGTTAAAGGTTACAATGTATACTATTAAATGTGACCTGGTTAGAGCATTTAAAACTAACAGTTCTCTCTTGACCATGAATTCACTATAGGTTCAACAAGAAAACACTCAACATTTATTAGAATGTCATAATAACGACTTTTACATCCTACTCAGTTAAGAGATTTATCTATAACAATGGTTAAATAGATACAGTAATGATCTGATTCAAATACAACTCTATTTTTCATATTTTCAGATCTATGCTAAGTACATAATACCTATGATCAATTTTTTCACTTTAGTTCATCTCATACTTCATACTCTTTTCTACTCGGTAATGCTCTTCCTCTGTTTGCTCAGTGATGTCTGCAGAAAACACTCAGTTCTGTCTTTAACTAGTTTGATCAGTCATGCATAAAATTTGCATGTGCACATCAGGTGTGATTCAAAATGAATCTTTTGTCTCTTATATAGAAATCATATCTCATTTAATTTCCATCCTTCAGATTTTTTTGCTTAATCTCCATTGTTGATTTTTCCTCTTAAACCATCCTGGACAGTTGTGTTAAAAAAAGTTTCAATCTTTGTCATCCGATCTTCATTGAATTTTCAAAACCATTTGATCAAAATAAAAAAAATTATATTTTACCTTGAAATCATCAATTTAGAGCTCATCATTCTATTCAGCCTTGTTTTGATTAAATTACTTGGTCAATTGTTGTGTCGACAATCCCTAGATCGATTATCACTATGCTTGGTATACATTGTGTTTTACTCGGTGTTGACTGTCTCTCGGTGTATACATAACTCTTCATTTACCAACCACGTAAACTTTGTTTTTTCCAAATATTCAATCCATAACAAATGTTTTCCACCATAATGATACTCAAATAAGTTGACATCAATGACAATACATTATCTGAAAATGTTTATTATCACTTATGTAACTCGGTTTACTATCAACAAATGACTTCAAACATACAATCAGTTGTAGTTCATCATGTGCAATGTCCTATCAAATGGATAAGGACTAAGATCAACAATAGTGTAAGACCTCTTAGGATCACCTATTTGAAAATTAATGACCTACTACTAGAGGATTTGGAGCTATTGAGAAAAGGCTTCAATGGGCATCATTTTAGATGGCGCCACGTTAGGATAAAAAAATATTGCCCCACCATTATAAGATGGTGCCTGGTTATATGGGGGAACATAGCCCGTGTTTGTGTATGTATTAGGAACCTATGGTGGAAAGTATTAAGGATATAGAGTATACTAGGACTGTAGTATATGTAGGGGTTGTGGAAGATACTATGGTTATAGAACGTATTGAGGAGATGGGATGTATGGAGATTGCTGATTACGCTGGGGTGGTGGGATGTTTGTAAGCTGCTGTTGAGATGATGGAATGTATGAAGGTGTTGTTGAGGTGGTGGAATGTATGAAGTCTATTTCTAAGTGGTGGAATGTATGAAGGCTATTTTTGAGGTGGTGGAATGTATGAAGAATCCCACTAAGGTGATGTTGTAGGGTTGGAAGTGCTAGGCCTAGTTACTCCACGATGTTTTAAAAAGGCACCCAAAATCATCAAGTAGTTGGGATTGATGGGAGGTTTTTTTTGAGGTTCCCCTTGATTGATTTGAGGGTTTCCTAAATTGGAAGGAACACCTATAGGGAGACTATTGATAGGTTTCTCTTGACACACCCCTTGAGTGATTTGGGGGACTCCTGTCAAGAGACTGTTGGGATTATGACCTAGAGGAGCCATATTGGATTTACCCATTGGATGGGTTGAGGTCATTATGGAAGGTTGTTTTTGGTGCTAGGTGTTTTAGATATGGGTGAAAAAGTGTCAAAGAGAGGGTTGTTGTATTGGATACCTAGTGTGGTGGAAGATGTGGTCACTTGGGATGCGCTTTGAGTGGGGTTGCTAAAAGGTAAAATGGAATTGATTGGAAGGGGTGTTGTATAATAAAGCCAAGATGATGGCATGGGGATGAATTCTATAATGGAAGAGGTGTTGTATCTAGAAGGTAATTTGGCACTATTTTGTGCAAGTATTTTGAAGTACTTAACTGGGCCAGTTGCCAATAGTGATCCTACAACAGTCATTAACATAGGATTTTCTAGGGCTTCATTAACTTCTTCCCTTTCTTTGCATTTATACTTGATTTTATCAAATGAGTAGTAATCCTATAACAGAGGGATAGGGGGTAACTATGGGTTGTCAATTTGTATTTTCTCATGATGGTGAATAGTCTCTAGATCATTGAAATCCAGTCATAGGGTCTTCTGAATAGGAACATCAATTTCATTGTTGAGATCATGTCCATGTTATGTGTTGGGATCCATTGCGCCTTTGTTGTTTTGAGATCTCATAAATGACATATGCAGTGGACAAAAGCAACCTATTTTTTTAGATTTTCTGGTAATAAGATGCTGATGCAATCTATTAATGAACGACTAGGATGCTGCCTAAAATGCAGGTAATTAGACCTAAGAGAGAATCTACAAACTTACAAGGTAAACTCTCTGAGAATAGACCTGAATGATTTTGTGGGAAATATTGACTTAAAAAAGGTAGGACAAAGATGACTGATACTGGAAATGATTTCTATCTAATACAAGTGTTAACCAGAATGATAGGTGCTCAAGAAAAGACAAGATGTGGTGACTGAATTTTGATGAAGCCAAGATAATACACAAGACCACTATCAGAATGTCCTAATAAAATGCACCCTCTAATGTACAAAAGACTCTAAAAGGTGGAAAAATTAACCTCTAAGATATGCAAGCTGTGTTTTTGGGATTTTTGATTTTTTTTGGACTATAATGATGACTATGCAAAAGGGAATGACTACACAAGATTCTATGCTAGGAATGATGCTAAAAAATGTTAGATGAATATGCAAGGGTGTTTCAATAAAAAAATTTCATGATAAGAGATAAATGAAATGTTCTAGGATCTATTTTGTTAGATCTACTTGGTTCTCTATTAGGATACTGATAGGATGATGTTGTTGTTGGAAACACTGAGAGGGGGGGTAAATTAGTGTTTAACTAATTATTCAATTTCAGTAACTTTAAACATAAATCAATTATATATCACTTGAAGCTTAACACAAGATCACATAACACATAATATGATTATGAGGAAACCTTGTTTAGAGGAAAACCCCAGTGGGAATTAGTACCCACAAATGTTGCACTAGTATAATGAACCTGTTAAAGTTCCTTTGCCCTATTAGGAGTAGTCTTTACAATGTAAGTACAATTACCTGGTTAAAGGCCTGACCCTGTTAGGAGTCTTTTATAAACAACCCTATTAGGGGTGAGGAATCACTATCCAAGATCTTACTACTAAATGCAAAAGAAGGCTACAACCTCCTGAGAATAGATATGCACTATATCCAAAAGTGAACTGCTGTATATGACATAGATGTTTGATCAGTTCTGGTTATGTGCTTATGCTCTTATCTTATTTAAGGGCTCTATCTCATGATGAAATATTTACACTGCTCTGCTCTGATTATTTTTTTGACACTTCCTAATACAAAATTGCATGTCATATATATATGTCCATGCCTAAAAAGACGCGACTAGAGACAAGACCTTAGTCAGCCCCAAAAAAAATACAACACTTCCAAACTAATTGGCTTAAGCATGATTACATAAGTGATTAAGACATGATTAAAAAAACACTATAATAGGCACATAGCCTTTACAAAACAAAATGTCATACGCTGATCCAAAATCTAAGGTCGGCTCTGTGCTTTGTTTCCTGAACTGCTAGAGGCACTTCAACTTACTATAACTTCTTTGTGCTATCTTTTCATACCATGCATGTATAGAATTAACATCTTAACATATCATAAAGCTTATATATGAACACACATATCCTAATTTGATCTTATGCATGTGCGCTAGTGCTTTGATTGACTGCAAACCTCTGTTCTGTTCTGTCTTCCATACTTAGCCATTTCTGTCTTCCAAGTTTTGTTGACAAAACTTTGTATGAATTTGTTTCTATAATGAAAACACAAAATAAGTCATAATTACTCTGATTGTCAACTTGCCAACAATCTCCCCCTTTGTCATTAATGACAACAAAGGAATGTGACCAAGTTACTCAAAATTGACTTTAACATAAAAAGAGCTATATGTCATTGTATCTTTTAAACATATACATACACTACTCCCCATATATACACTTATTCTTTATATACATTACTCCCCCTTTGAAATTAATGACAAAGGTGTCCAAAAAATTGTAAGTCTCTAGATACTTACTCCATGTATACATCTGGATATACAATCTGAAGAGACTTGATCTCTTTCTACTAGAATGCCTTTAGTGCATCAACTATTTGTAGATGGGTGCATAGGGCATATGTAAGCTTTTCCATTTTGGTCAAATCCATGCAGGGACCCTGATCATATGTAAAAATTGTTGTATCTGTCTGTTTGATGTTTTCATTCAAGACTGCTAGAGAGGGTACCAGTGCATTTCTCAGTTGAGTCTACCTGATTCTTATCTTGTTGATCTCAAACTTTTCCTTTTCAATATTGTCCAACTAACCTTGATAGATATTGTTGCATACATTAATATCTTGTGAGGCTGTTTCAATTAATTTTCTAATACTTTCAACCAAGATGTTAGCTTTCTCAATCTTCTTGATGTGTTTTGAGGTGAGTTTTACTTTGTCCATGCAATTTTCTATTACCTTTCTGCCTTTTGATGCCAACTCTTTCAGAATTCCTTGACCAATCTTCAATGAATTGAGATCTAAAGAAAATTTCTTTACCAATTCATTCAATCTTTTCTTCTTGTATTCATCTTTTGTAATTTTAGTAGCAGAGTCTACTAAGCTTGTGAAATGTAATTTGAAGCTAGTTAGAATGCTGTCAAGATCATCAACTGACTGAATCTTAGCCATTTTATTATCTACAAGCACTAGATCATTCAAAATTTTTACTATTTTCAGAAAGAGAGGGTTTCTCATAACCTATTTCTCTTTGGCTTTTTCCATGGCTAGCACACTCATCTTTATCAAATCTTCTTCTCCCCATGCATCTAAGCTTGTTGAATCAGGGGTCAAACTTGACAACAATGAGGTTACTGGTTTTCTAGGAGTGAATATAATATTCTGATTGACATTCATGCATTCCTTTTTTCATTCATCTAGACCTGTGGTGTCTTTTGCAGGAATTTGTTCTTGCTGCAAAGAAGTGTCATCAGTGCATGCCTTCTCAATTTCTTCAGTTTTCATAAATGCTTCATCAAACTTGTCCAATTCATTATCTAAAGTTGTCATTGATATCTCAACATCATTGATTGTAATTGTTTCTTTTGAATCTTTTACTGTTACTAAGGGTGATGGAGCTTTAGGTGATGAATCCTGTGGACCTATCATAGGTGCATTAGAAGTCTCTGGTGCTTTATCCTATTTTGGAGGGACTGGAGTCATTTTAATTGTAGGTGCCATTGATGGATACATGTGTCTATCCATAAACACTTGTGCAAATGCTTTTTTAGTCTCTTTCCCAACTAACTCATAATCATTGTTCATTATATGAAGAGTCCTTGTCTTGGTTCTCAGATGAGGTTTTACCAAGTCTAGCAGAATTACTTTTTCTTCATGTGAAAAAATAGGGAGAAGATTGTCTAATGTTTCTTCTCTAATCCTCATATCCTCCTCAATTGCCTATCTTTTCATTAGTTCCAGTATGTTCCATAATTTATCTGCTATCATTGTCTTAAGTTCTAGAACTGAATTTTTAAATTTGATCATGTGAGAGATGAGCATAGAATGTATTTCTATTTTGTCTATCTTTTGGTACTTATCATAGACCTTTGCAATTGTATCCATTCTTCCTTGATTGATAATTTTGTTCTTTATAATGTTGAGACTAGGTCTAAATCCTACCTCAGGAGGGGCTTGAGTGTTCTTTACCTTGCTCCTTATGGTTCTTGAAGATGGATGACTTGTGGGAACTTGTTTCTTCCTTACTTGGTATTGATGGTGGAGATGCTTCCAAGTCAATAGTTGAGGGTGCAGATGTACTTTTATCAGATTTCTTCATCTTCTTCTTGGGCACATCATTAGACTTCTATGTTTTAACTTCCGTTTGTTTGAGCTCTTTTGCAATCTTAGCTTCCCTAGCTTTGTCTAAATCTTCTTGTGTAACTCCATGAACTTTTAGGATATTAGAAGTAATTCTAGATGCCTTCCTTTTGTTATCACCACTGTATAGGAGAAAATTGACTTCATTTGTCTTTTCTCTGTAAGTGTCATTAGGATCTTTGGGCACAGACAAAAGAACTTGAGCACATCCTTCCAACACATGTTCCTCAACTTCATAACCAAGTGGGTGAATCCATTTGGTTATGGGCTCAACTGCCTCCATGCAAGTGCAGTCAGTCTCTACCATGAAGTATATGGTCTCCTTATACTTCTCAACTATTTTCTCAGATAATCTAAACCTCTTTTACAATTTGATCTTGAATGTGTTGATGTCCATGTCCATAAAATCCTTCACACTACTCTCTAATGTGGCTTTCAGTGAAATCTAAGACATAGTGGGTTTGCTTCTGTCTAGGTAAAGATTTGCAACCTTACCAACAATGTGGAAGTACAAGTAGATGATCAAAGAGCCAAACCTAAATATCTTTCTCTTGTCATGCTTAATAGCCTTGATGTTCTCAATCAACTATGCGGGCAATAGTTCACAAATATTGTACTAAGTTTTATCTTTCACCATCCTTATTTCTGCCAGAACTGTTGCTGTAGGCACACTATTAAGTTTTCTTGCATGCTGAAATTTGTAACCTAGTATCATGTTGACTAGTTTTATGTCATATTCCTTAATGGGATCAACTATCATACTGCTCCTATCACTTCTAGATAAACATGCTTGTTCAACCTTCTTTTTCACTTTTTTACCAGTTGGAAGAATTGGTCCAATCTTAGGAAGTCCAGTCATGTCATGAATTAGATCTACAGTAATGTGAACGGGAACTTCACCAATCTAGTAAAGGTCATCATGTATCCTACTCAACAAGATTTTAACCCATTCTGGCTAGTAGAATTTGTGTGTATTAGAATACTCAAAGATAGGGTTATCAATGAGATGCACGTATTCATCCTTGAATGAATAGTCAAGTTTCATCATTGACGCCATCAGTGTAGCTATACTGTTATCCCCAATGGTTTCCTTCTTAAAGTAGATGTAAGCGCGAATATCTTTCACATGTATGACTCCTAGCAGAGTCTTAGAGAATTCCCCTTCTACATCATCTAGAATAGACTTGAATGGATTCTTTTTAAAGAGAAATCTCTTCCTTTCAGTAATGTCAAAGACTACAGGGGCTGCCATACTCACTTGTTGATCGACTAAATAGGGTTCCACTACAATTTGAAATGAGGTGACTACTAGGGTTCTATTTCAACTTGCAATATGTTCACTAACTGATCAAATTGATACCTTTGAATGATTTGATGCTTAGTGATCATGTGCTCTACAAATTTTATGATCTTAAATGTAAAAAATGAGAATAAATGATTATTTACCGACTTATATAAGGGTTACTGCATTTAATGCATGCTACCATACGTAGTTTCCATTGAGAATTTAAAAATTTATTTTGAATGAAGTATAGGTAATGGGTGCATGCCTACTACCTTATTTCATGACCACAGACTTAAATCCATAAGCGCATACTCAGAGGTGAGTATATTAGCCACGCAGGGGTTTAGAGCAAGAATAGCTCCCCCTAAGACCATGATGGTCATCTAATCTGAAGTAGAAGGTGCATCCACTATGGATGCATCGACTACCTTCTTCTCATCATTATCATTCTTTAATTCAACCCATATTTTATTTGAATCAGCTTTAGCTTATACAAACTTTACTTCTCCTCATTCTTCAAAGAGTGACTTTTTAAGATTATCTTGTTTTTGAGTTCTGGATCTACAAAACCTTGAGGTGTGTCCAACCTTTCCACATGAGTGACAAATGATAGGAGGTCTGATGTTATTATTTATCATGTTATACTACTTGGCTATGTGTCGATTGTAATTACATATCTGACATGTAATGTTCTACAAGTTTCTTTGAGGTTGATTTCTCTGATTGTATTGAGTCTGTGTCATGCCCAAAACTAGGGAAAAACAAACACACAAATATTTTTTTTTAAAACACATAAGTATGTATAACTAATAATGGTTGAGTTAGAAATATGACAGCAAGGTAGAGTTAACCTTCAAGTTGCAAGATATATACGTAGACTGAATTAGGGTCATGCCACAAGCAGATGCAGAATTGGGGCATCAACTTGTTCCACAAGTTAGATGAATGCTAAACTCAGGTTGATCTAACTCTGATTCCATGTTTAGGATCATGATGGTAGTTAGTTGTTATGAACATATGTTGAATTAGGTTGACTTGATGCTTACTTAACTATTAACCTAGATTACAACTAAATTAATTCAAATCTAGTTTCAGTTTTCTTTCAACATTATCTACTAGCTCAAAACCTAGTCAAATTAATATTCTACTCCCTTTTTAAATAGACATACATGGAACATTTATCAATTGATATACTTAAAATTCAATAACAATTTCACTATACCAAACAACTATTGATTAAGATCTAATAGTTGAAATCAAATTTGATTTCCTAACTTACCAATACCATTTCTAATAAAATTATTCCCCGTTTGAAAAACACATGCAATCCTAACTCATCAATCCCCTAACATACAACTTTAAATTAACCTTTGATAAGACGATTAGATTATCCTCTAATACAAAATTTAAATTAGCTTTTAATTGAAATCGAGCATAACCCCTAACCCCTTGAACACAAGAGTAATATAATACTTTTTTTTTATAATAAAATTTAAATTAACATTAACTATATATTTGAATAAATTGAGTAACTCCTTTTCTCTAATAGACTAATCAAAACTTTAGGCCAAAGTCTCGATTAATTTAATTCACAAATCTCATAATTTTTAAATAACCTAAACAACTAATGTTAAGGATCCATTTAAAATGATTAATTATTATATTAATAATTTGTTTCAATACCAATTAAAATTAAATCATGATAATAATTCCATCCATTTTTCAAAACACTAAAGTTATTTACCTAATGATTTATGCTACATCATTGAATTAATTTATGTGTAAAAAAATGCTACCAAATAAGAATTAAAAACAATATAGAAAAAGGCCTAATTAACTAATTTAAACTATCAACTAATTACTCAATAATCTAATCTATCTAACAAATAGTCTCCTAATCTAACTAACTTACTAACTTACTATTCTAACATTTTCCTTCCACAAAGTCAAAAAAAATGCAAGGGGGGAATCAAATTCTTATTGGAAGGTGCAGGTCTGAATGACTTGCATTGGGGCCAACAACCTAACTTACCCCAAGGGATTTCACATGGGAGATAGGACAGCAAGGGTGGTGGGGTTTTCAAAGTAGGGAGGTGATGATGCAAAGGCCCACAAATCAAACTCCCATCCTCCAAGGTAAATCTCGCATGGAGAGAGGGAGTTGACTTTGGCAAGGACATGTCAGGGCTTAAAAAGATGTGATAGCAAGGGTGGCGCATAACTCAAGTAGTGCAGACCCCTTAAACATTTTAATTTATTTTTTAGACTTAACACAGTCTAATGTGCAAGCAAAGAGGTAAAGAGGTTAAGGTGGGACCCACGAAAAAGGGTAAAAGCTAGGTAAGTTTAATCTAGAATTTAGGAGTAATAACATGATTCTGTTAGGGGGGATTAGGATTCAAATTTAATTAGAGAGGGAGCATATTAAGAAAGGAATATTGTCTATGGTAAGGAGAATATTTCCTTTTCCATACAAATTCCAGAGAGAATTTTTACTCTAAATCTGGAAAGTGCTATGGGCTTTGTTTGATATAAGCTCTTCCATTTTGATTTACTTGGTTCAATTTTTGCAATAGATCATAGTATGCATTAGGATTGATTTATTTGAGTAGTATACTAAGAGGACTAATAACATTAGTTAATTTTAATATTATCATACTAACTAATTTAATTTGTTATTGTTAGTAAGGTTATTTCTTCTTCTCAAGAGTTGAGATTGAAATGGAGATTTTTAATGAAGAAAGTTGAATCTATGGAGATGGAATAAGAACTTTCAAGGGGATAAATGGAGTGTTCCAATAACTTTAAGGCTTACATTTACATACATTATAGAGGTTTCAAGATTCACAATTCCTCAAGATTTTTAGGAAATGAAACTATTAAGTTGTCTTTCTCTTTTAATATTGGGTATACCTCTAAACATGTATGATTAACTCTTTTTTTTTAGAAATACAATGCAATATGCATGAACTAAAGATTCCATCATTTGCATTATGGTAATCTTACAATCTACATTTACACATCTTCAAGATGATAAATCTATGAAATACATGGATGGTATGTAACATTTCTTCTTTTAATGAATCATTACATAAAGAAGGAGATCTCTTCACATCTAGCTTGAAAAGATTCAAAAATAAAAATTAAAATAATCAACAAGAATAAATTTCAATACAAATGAATGACTATGCAACATTGAAGTTGCTTACACACAACCACCCCCAAATAGGAATTTCTTTCAAGATTATTTTACCATCTTCATGACTTCAAAAATATGCAAATTTTATGAGGGAAACCATGAGAGCTCACCTCCCAACCAAGGCCTCAAGGAGGCCACCCCTGAGCTTGGAGAACCAAGGCTAAATAAGATAACACATCCAAATTCTCACAACATCTTATATGTACAAGACAATAATAAACTCCCAACCAAGGTTTCACAATTGAGTTTTCCAAACCCATTGAAGTAGGGTGAAGGTGGGCTTTTTCAAGGAGAATTCCATTTGCATGTTTTTCAAATTTCTCAATAATAATTTTTCTATGCCTTTCCAAGGCTTCATTTACATTCCTTCTATATACACATTTGATCATTTCTAAACCAAAATAATATTTGTAACATAGCTTTATAGAGCCCATACTCCATGAAATTATCCTTCTTCTCCAAGAGAAGAGACTCTCACTACAATGGAGAGCCCAACTAACCCCTTCACCCAAGGCCACTTCTTCCCTTCCAAAAGGGTGAGTAATGCCTTAACTCTCATGAACAACACTCCCAATCTAAAAGAACAAGAATTGATACAAAAATCCAAATGTATTCCCAACCCAAGATATGACAACAAAATTTACATGCAACAACACTATACAAGATTACATACATGAACACCATACAAGATTTCATATTCATAAAAAAATAACATCCAATTCTACTTGCAACAAAAAAACACTTCATGGCAAATGAAACTGACCTTCCAAATGTGTTATGGTAGAATTAAACTTGAGAAGAGCTCAAATCCTTATCCTTCCTTTATCCAAACCCTAATTGTCTCTAAAATTAGATAGTGGGTAAACACCCACTAAGTCTCCCACAACCACCTAAAAAGACCCCCAAAAGCGTACTTAAGACCTAGCAATAATGAGACATGACATCTAGTCTCTTTCTCTCCCCTCTTAATTATGAGTTTAGTAAGGAGTGTGGGACAAGTTAGATGCATGTGGCCTTCTCCATTTTTGCCACTTTTGAAAAGTAGGCATTTTAGAGAGTCATAATGGTGACCTAGGTTCTTCCCTTGGGTAAAAACTAGCCCTAACCCAAGGTACCCCCTAAGAGTTAACTAATTTTAACCAAAAATACACTCTAGGGTTACTTTTAACCCCTCCAAAGTACCCCTAAAGTGCAAATGCAAGTTCTAACATGATGTGATCCCTATAAGACATCTATATGCAAGTGGGATTAATATAATATCCTATAAGGTTAGGTGATTCCTGCCCAAGCCCTAATTTGACATGTCACCATCCACATGGACAACACAAGTGTCAAGTGACACCAAACAAAATATACATCACATTCACAATGCCATGTCCAACAACAACATAAATTTTAAACTATTAACACACATTCAGATTACGTTTATAATAAAGATCACATTACAATGAGTTTTCAACCCCTCATTGGATTAAATCTTGGCTTACTCAATTCACATGTGTTTAGCCTTGATCCTCTGAATAATTCCATGGTTCTCATTTCTACACACTAAACTTCGAGCATCAGTAGTCCAAGATGATAAAATCACATGCAATATACATTTTCAATTCACAATTAGAAACATTAATCAATAAGCAGAATTAAGTCCCTAATTGAAATTTTCATACATAAATGCTTAAAACATAAATATTCCTTAATCTCCATGACATAACATCCATGAAATAGTCAAGTCTAATCATGATCTGATCTCCTCATTAATTCACTTGTCTAAACATATATAATCAAAATCAACCACCTGTTCTAGGTCTAATCCATATCAAAATGTAATCCACACAATATAATCATCATCATAACATAATATCATGAGTCTATGTGAGGATAATCAAAAAGTGTATCAATGTATCAAAACATAAAGTGTCAAAGTGTGATCAAGCAGTAAAGCTATGATGGATCAGGGTGAGGCCTCACATTTTCCCCCACTAGGCATGAACTTCTTCCTGAAGTTTATCAAAAGATATGGGTACTGAGATCTCATTTGTGCTGCATCCTCTCATGAAGCTATGACCTCATCATAAAAATCCCACTGGACCCTAACCTGGTCCAGCTCTCAGCCTCAGAGTGCAAGGGTCTGTTGGGCTATAATATGGATGGGCTCTAGTGCTAGTTGTCCGTCTGACTCCACCTACGGCCTCTATGACTGTGGCTTGGCACTTGGCCTGATGATTATCAACAACTATAAAAACTCTATGGGACCTACCCACATCTTCAACTGTAGGCTCTGAGGTAGCCCCTCTCTGACCACTAGTTGACTATCCCTATGGGCACTTTCTTGCTAAATGACCCATACCACTACAAGTGTAACATGGCCCTCGGGTCTAAATTTGCACTCCCTATTTCCTACATTATTGTGACCCTCTGGTCCTACTAGAACCACTGTATCCACCCCTAGAGGACTTCTGAGTCCTAGCTAGCTATGTCTGAGGGGTTTGTGCCTTATGATCCTTTCTAGGGTCCTGAGACTGCCACTCTTTGGGCTTAGAGCCCTGATAACCCTGTGAATGACTCTGTCTAGAATTCTATTAGGATCTCTACTGCTGAGACTATTGGGAAGAGGGGTTTTAGTGCTGGGACTGATCCTGAGACTCCTATCTAGTACAGATATCCTTGGCTACAAGTGTTTTCTCAACTACCCCTCTGAATATGGTAGGGAATGCTAGGCGTACTATGCTCTGAAGAGACATATTATGTCCCTTAATGAAATAGTGAGTACATAATTTCTCATCCTTCATGTAATCAACATATGGAAGGAGCTCGAGAAACTGACTCTCATACTGGTTCACTATGAGGCCTCTCTACTGGAGATCATGGAAATCCTCTATCTATCTCTGTCTGAAATGCTTGGAGAGCTATCTCTCATGGAAACGGGCCACAAAATTCTCCCAAGTGAGTGTGTCAATACTCACTCCACCTATGGACACCTCATTCTCCTAGCAAGTGGAAGCCTTCTCCCATAGGAGATAGATTGTAAGTCATGCCTTTAGATTACTCCCATAAGGGTGCAATCCAAAACATCACTGTAAACTCTGTAGCCAACCCTCTTCTACTGACCCTTCAGTTGATCCTAAAAACAAGGGTGACTAGAGTTGTAATAACTCTCAGATCTCATCTCCAACATCTCTAGGGGGTCTCTCCCTAGCACATATCTCATTCTTGCATGGTATTACAACCCGATGAACTGACTCACCCTCCTACTCATTACGACCCTCAACAAACCTAGGTGGGGGACTCATACTCCTCTCTCTGCTAACTACTCTATCATTCTTTGAAATATGTGCTTTCCCTTTGGGAATCTACTGCTAAACTATGGGTGGTAGAATCTACTGGATCACCCTAATTAGATTTTGGAGAACATCCATAATATCTTGGTTAGGGTTCTGAGGTGGTGGAGGTGGTGGTGGTGGAGGTGGTGGATCCTCCTGTCCTGCCCATGCACGGGGATCTCTACGGCCTCTGCTTTATTGGTTAGCTTTGGTGACCACAGGCATCCTATACAATGATTTAAGTTTTTATTGAGTTGAAACATAATGGGTTAGGTTCCTAGTGTCAAAATACTGGCTCTGATACCAACATGTCATACCCAAAACTAGGGAAAAACACACACAATTTTTTTTTTAAAACACATAAGTATGTATAAGTAACAATGGTTGAGTTGGAAAAGTGACAACAAGGTAGATTTAACCTTTGAGTTGCAAGACACATACGTAGACTGAATTATGGTCATGCCACAAGTAGATGTAGAATTGGGGCATCAACTTTGTCCATGGGTTAGATGAATGCTAAACTCAGGTTGATCTAACTCTGATTCCATGTTTAGGATCATGATGGTAGTTAGTTGTTATGAACATATGTTGAATTATATTGACCTAATGCTTACTTAACTCTTAACCTAGATTACAACTGAATTCATTCAAATCTAGTTCCAATTTTCTTTCAACATTCTCTACTAACTCAAAACCTAGTCAAATTAATATTCTACTCCCTTTTTAAACAGACATACATGGAACATTTATCAATTGATATGCTTAAAATTCAATAACAGTTTCACTATACCGAACAACTATTGATTAAGATCTAATAACTGAAATCAAATCTGATTTCCTAACCTACCAATACCATTTCTAATAAAATTATACCCCTTTTTGAAAACACATGCAATCCTACCCCATCAATCCCATAACATACAACTTTAAATTAACCTTTGATAAGACGATTAGATTATCCTCTAATACAAAATTTAAATTAGCTTTTAATTGAAATCGAGCATAACCCCTAACCCCTTGAAAAAAAGAGTAATATAATCCTTTTTTTAATAATAAAATTTAAATTAACATTAACTATACATTTGAATAAATTGAGTAACTCCATTTCTCTAGTAGACTAATCAAAACTTTAGGCTAAAGTCTCGATTAATTTAATTCACAAATTTCATAATTTTTAAATAACCTAAACAACTAATGTTAAGGATCCATTTAAAATGATTAATTATTATATTAATAAGTTGTTTCAATACAAATTAAAATTAAATCATGATAATAAATCCATCCATGTTTCAAAACACTAAAGTTATTTACCTAATAATTTATGCTACATTATTGAATTAATTTATGTGTAAAAAAAATGCTACCAAATAAGAATTAAAAACAATATAGAAAAAGGCCTAATTAAATAATTTAAACTATCAACTAATTACTCAATAATCTAATCTATCTAACAAATAGTCTCCTAACCTAACTAACCTACTAACTTACTATTCTAACATTTTCCCTCTACAAAGTCAAAAAAAATTCAAGGGGCGGGGGGGGGGGGGGGAAANGGGGGGGGGGGGGAATCAAATTCTTATTGGAAGGTATAGGTCTAAATGACTTGCATTGGGGCCCACAACCTAACTTACCCCAAGGGATTTTGCATGGGATATAGGATAGCAAGGGTGGTGCGGTTTTCAAAGCAGGGAGGTGATGATGCAAAGGCCCACCTATCAAACTTTCATCTTCCAAGGTAAATCTCGCATGGAGAGAGGGAGTTGACTTTGGCAAGGACATGTCAGGGCTTAAAAAGATGTGACAGCAAGGGTGGCACATAACCTAAGTAGCGCAGCCCCCTTAAATATTTTAATTTATTTTTCAGACTTAAGACAGTCCAATGTGCAAGCAAAGAGGTAAAGAGGTTAAGGTGGTGCCCACAAAAAAGGGTAAAACCAAGGTAAGTTTAATTTAAAATTTAGGAGTAATAACATGATTATGTTAGGGGGATTAGGATTCAAATTTAATTAGATAGGGAGCACATTAGGAAAGGAATATTCTTTGTGGTAAGAAGAATATTTCCTTTCTCATACAAATTTCAGACAGTATTTTTGCTCTAAATCTAGAAAGTGCTATGGGGCTTTGTTTGGTATAAGCTCTTCCATTTTGATTTACTTAGTTAAATTTTTGCAATAGATCATAGTATGCATTAGAATTGATTTTGTTTTAGCAATATACTAAGAGGACTAATAACATTAGTTGATTTTAATATTATCATACTAACTAATTTGATTTGTTATTGTTAGTAAGGTTATTTCTTCTTCTCAAGAGTTGAGATTGAAAAGAAGATTTTTAATAAAGAAAGTTGAATCTATGGACATGGAATAAGGACTTTCAATGGGAGAAATGGAGTGTTCCAATAACTTGAAGGCTTACATTAACATACATTATTAAAGTTTCAAGATTCACAATTCCTCAAGATTTTTAGGAAATGAAACTATTAAGTTGTCTTTCTCTTTCAATATTGGGTATACCTCTAAACATGTATGATTAACTCTTTTTTTATAGAAATAGAATGCAATATGCATGAACTAAAGATTTCATCATTTAAATTATGGTAGTCTTACAATCTACATTTACACATCTTCAAGATAATAAATCTATGCAACACATGGATGGTATGCAACATTTCTTCCTTTAATGAATCATTACATAAAGAAGGAGATCTCTTCACATCTAGCTTGAAAAACTTAAAAATTAAATATTACAACAATCAAAAAGAATGAATTTCAATACAAATGAGTGACTATGCAATATTAAAGTTGCTTACACATAACCACCCCCAAATAAAAATTTATTTCAAGATTATTTCACCATCTTCATGACTTCAAAAACCTGCAAATTTCATGAGGGAAACCATGAGAGCTCACCTCTCAACCAAGGCCTCAAAGAGGCCACCCCCAAGCTTGGAGAACCAAGGTTAAACAAGATAACACATCCAAATTCTCACAACATCTTATATGCACAAGACAACAATAAACTCCCAACCAAGGTTTCACAAATGATTTTTCCAAACTTATTGAAGTACGGTGAAGGTGGGCTTTTTCAAGGAGGAGAATGTTATTCGTATTTTTTTCAAATTCCTCAATAATAGTTTTTCCATGGGTGAGTAATGCCTTTACGCCTAGGAACAACACTCTCAATCCAAAAAAAAAAGAATTGATACAAAAATCTAAATGCATTCCCAACCCAACATATGACAACAAAATTTACATACAACAACACTATACAAGATTACATACATGAACACCATACAAGATTTCATTTTCATAAAATAATATCTAATTCTACTTGCATTAAACAAACACTTCATAGCAAAGAAAACCAACCTTCCAAATGCGTTATGGCAAAATAAAACTTGAGAAGAGCCCAAATCCTTATCCTTCCTCTATCCAAACCCTAATTGTCTCTAAAATTAGAGAGTGGATGAACACCCACTAAGTCTCTCACAACCCCCTAAAAAGACCCCCAAAAGTGTACTCAAGACCTAGCAATAATGAGACATGACATCTAGTATCTTTGTCTCCCCTCTTAATTGTGAGTTTAGTAAGGAGTGTGGGATAAGTTAGATGCATGTGGCCATTTCCATTTTGGCCACTTTTGAAAAATAGGCATTTTGTAGAGTCATAATTGTGACCTAGGTTGTTCCCTTAGGTAAAAACTAGCCCTAACCCAAGGTACCCCCTAAGGGTTAACTAATTTTGACCAAAAATACACTTTAAGGTTACTTTTAACCTCTCCAAAGTACCCCTAAAGTGCAAATCCGAGTTCCAACATGATGTGATCCCTACAAGACATCTATATGTAAGTGGGATTAATATAATATCCTATAAGGTTAGGTTATTCTTTCCTAAGCCCTAATTTGACATGACACCATCCACATGGACAACACAAGTGTCAAGTGTCAAGTGACACCAAATAAAATACACATCATATTCACAATGACATGTCCAACAACAACATGAATTTTAAATTAGTAACACACATTCAGATTATGTTTACAATAAAGATCACATTACAATGAGGTTTCAACCCTTATTGGATTAAACCTTGGCTTACTCAATTCACATATGTTTAGCCTTGATCCTCTGAATAATTCCATGGTTCCCTTTCCTGCACACTAAACTTTGAGCATCAGTAGTCCAAAATGATAAAATCACATGCAATATACATTTTTAATTCATAATTAGCAACATTAATCAATAAAAAGAATTAAGTCTCTAATTGAAATTTTCATACATAAATGCTTAAAACATAAAAATTTCTTAATCACCATGACATAACATCTATGAAATAGTCAAGTCTAATCATGATCCCATCTCCTCATTAATTCACTTGTCTAAACATATATAATCAAAATCAACCACCTGTTCTAGGTCTAATCCATATCAAAATGTAATCCACACAATATAATCATCATCATAACATAATATCATGAGTCTATGTCAGGATAATCAAAAAGTGTATCAATATATCAAAACATAAAGTGTCAAACTATGATCATACGGTAAAGTTATGATGGGTTAGGGTGAGGCCTCACATCCTCCCCCACTAGGCATGAACTTCCTCCTGGAGTTCATCAAAAGATATGGGTACTGAGATCTCATCTACGCTGCATCCTCCCATGAAGACGTGACCTCATTATAACAATCTCACTGGACCCTAACCTGGTTTAGCTCTCAGCCTCAGAGTGCAAGCATCTGTCAGGCTATAATATGAATGGGCTCCAGTACCATCTATCCGTCTAACTCCACCTGCGGCCTCTATGACCGTGGGCTGGTGCTCGACTTGGCAGATATCAACCATTGTAAAAAATCTATGAGATATACCTATATCTGCAACTGTAGGCTCTGAGGTAGCCCCTCTTTGACCACTGGCTTACTATCCCTATGGGCACTCTCTCACTAAATGACCCATACCACTACAAGTGTAACATGGCCCTTGGGTTTGAATTTGCACTCCTTGTGTCCTAGGCTGCTATGACTCTCTAGTCCTACAAGAACCATTGTATCCACCCCTAGAGGAATGTTGAGTCCTAGTTGGCTGTGTCTGAGGGGTCTGTGTCCTATGATCTTGTCTAGGGTCCTAAGACTTCCACTCTTTAGGATTAGAGCCCTGATAACCCTATGAATGCCTCTGTCTAAAATTATACTAGGATCTCTGCTACTGAGACTATTGGGAAGAGGGGTTTTGGTGTTGGGATCGATCCTAAGACTCCTATCTAGTATGGATATCCTCGGCTACAAGTGCCTTCTCAACTACCCCTCTTAATGTGGCAGGGAATGCTAGGCATATTGTGCTCTAAAGAGACATATTAAGTCCCTTAATGAAATGGTGAGTACGCAGTTTCTCATCCTTCATGTAATCAACATATGGAAGGAGCTTGAGAAACTGACTCTCATATTGGTTCACTGTGAGGCCTTTCTATTGGAGATCATGGAACTCCTCTATCTATCTCTATCTAAAATGCTTAGAGAGATATCTCTCATGGAAATGGGCCACAAAAGTCTCCCAAGTGAGTGTGTTAATACTCACTCCACCTATGGACACCTCCTGCTCCCAGCAAGTGGAAACCTTCTTTCGTAGGAGATGGATTGCAAGTCATGCCTTTAGATTACTCCTATAAGGGTGCAATCCAAAACATCGGTGTAAAATTTGTAACCAACTCTCTTCTACTGACCCATCAATGGATCCTAAAAACAAGGGTGGCTGGAGTCGTAATAACTCTTGGATCTCATCTCCAACATCTCTAGGGGGTCTCTCCCTAGCACGTATCTCATGCTCGCATGGTATTACAACTCAATAAACTGACTCGCCCTCTTTCTCATTATGACCCTCAATAGACCTGGGTGGGGGACTTCTACTCCTCTCTCTGGTAACTGCTCTATCATTCTCTGAAATATGTGCTTCCACTTCAAGAATTCGCTGCTGAACTATGGCTGGTAGTCTCTACTGGATCACCCCAATCAGATTTTGGAGAACATCCATAATATCCTGGTTAGGGTTCTAAGGTGGTGGAGGTGGTGGATCCTCCTATCCTACCCCCACACGGGGAGCTCTATGACCTCTATCTCGTTGGTTAGCTCTAGTGACTGCAGACATCCTACATAATGATTTAAGTTTTGATTGAGTTGAAATGTAATGGGTTAGGTTTCTAGTGTCAAAACACTGGCTCTGATACCAAAATTTCATGCCCACAACTAGGGCAAAACACACACACATTTTTTTTTATAAAATAGATAAGTATGTATAAATAAAAATGGTTGAGTTGGAAAGGTGACAACAAGTTAGAGTTAACCTTCGAGTTGCAAGATACATACGCAGACAGAATCAGGGTCATGCCACAAACATATGCAAAATTGAGGCATCAACTTGTTCCATGGGTTAGATGAATGCTAAACTCAGGTTGATCTAACTCTAATTTTATATTTAAGATCATGATGGTAGTTATCTATTATGAGCATATGTTAAATTAGGTTGACCTAATGCTTACTTAACTCTTAACTTAGATTACAACTAAATTCATTTAAATCTAGTTCCAGTTGTAACCACCTAAATTTGGTCTGTTCTAACTATGGACCCTATTTTCCCTAAGTGTGATCATACCCTCGATTATGTCCAAACAACCCTGTTACTGCTTGGCATAATTCTTCAAATCAGATTTAATGTCCTAGGTGATTTTTATCACTAGTTTATATTAACTACTTCAGCCATACAATTCAAATCAATTTCAACCAATCAAATATTATCAAATTCAAACAATGGCTAAAGTATTTAATTATAAAAGAATTAATCTATCTCATCACTTTCATTTTAAACCCATTCCCCTAGCCTATTAATTTAATTAAAATGGCTATAGTCCTAATTAATTAACAAAAGCAATAAAAAGCTTAAATAATTAATATTCCTATTTTTGAGTGAATTAAATAAGTTTAATTCATTTCATTTATATTCCCTTAAACCCTAACCTAACCTATCTCAACCACTTCTACCCTAGGTTCTAACCCATCCCAACCTATTCCCCCTTGCTAATCTAATTCTAAGCCTAATGTAATTCTAACTTCCCTCCTAATGTTGTCACATTCCATTAAGGAATGATTAACAACTCAACCCACTTGGGAGAGTCAACTTTCTCAAGCTTGACTCTCTCCAAGTCCACTTTCTCAAGCCACCCTCTTACACCCTTCCCATGCTTCTTTAAGGCTCTCATTAATGCCTTATTAATGAAGATTCCTCAAGCCTATGTCTCTCCTATGTCTTATGAATGCCTTGGGCATTAATGGTTCTTACATCTTCATTTACGAGTCTCCTAATTCATAAATGAACCTTGTCCCCCCTCTCTCTCTCTCCCATTCTTCTATAAATAGAAGCCTATTTTAAGAGCAAATAAGCCTTCACTTTAGATCAAAAATATATTTTTATGCTATTGAATTAACATTATACTTATATTTCATCTTTCATTTCATGTTTTTGCATCATTTTCTTTTCAACTTTTAGAGATAGATTGCATGCTTTATCATCTTTTAGTTTGTTTTAATCTAAAATCCTTCATGCTAGGTTGTATTCATCACTGATTTGTAGCATATTTTGAGGGTTGATATGTTACTAATTACACTCTTCCTAGTTAGCAGGTAATAGGTCAGTTTTAGATACTTTTCTAACCCTTTTGGACTAATATAATGACTTATTGAGTGTTTGTGTTATTTTTATCAGGTACCCAAATACACACGCACATTTTTGGCACCCACCGTGGGGCTCAAATTTCAATTTAGCCTCATTTTCTAACACTTTTTTGGCAATTTGTAGACTCAAGATTTTGTCATAGAATCGCATTTAATCTTGCAGGATCGCATCCCAGATACGCCATCGCACCGCATAATTTCTAGATCACATCCAGGATTTCCTAGATCGTATCTAGTTTTGGCTTGCATTCGGTCAGCAAAGGCTCACATCCTGAATACTATATCGCACTTAGTAGGATTTTAGGATCGTATCTAGTTTGAAAGTTTGTACATTTCATTGGACTAATCCTAACATTTTAACAAAGTGGTGGTTGTGGTATTTTACAGATTGATAAGTGTTTGCAGGGCATATTTGGAGGTTTACATGGAGTTAGACTAGAAAAATACTAATGTGGTTTTCGTAAGTTGCCAACCCCATCTTGACTTCTATTTTCCTTTGTTCAACAACTTAAAACTGTTTTTTTTCCACTTGATAAAACAACTAGATATTATGCTCTTTTCCTCTTGAGGAGAATCAAAAAATCAGACGTTGTCTTATTATTGTGACAAAATTGAGGGTAAATGAACACCACAAACACATCGTTTAATTCAATTTGGGATAGTAAATGAACAAAATAAAGCATTAAATATGCGGGTTAATTGAACAAGTTCAATTGTATAATTGCTTTTGGAAAATTAGAAATTGAACAACACAAATCACTAAATCAATGTGGTAATTGAACAAGGAAAATTTCTCTTTCAAAACATCCTATTTTCTTTAAAATAAGAACTATTAAATCAAGTTCAACATAGCCTGAGGGAAAGAATCATTATTTTAAGTGTTTGAAGAGAAAACGGCATGGACTAGGAGAGTATGCTCTTCTTCTCTTAAAGAATCATAAATCTAAAAATCCTAAGCTCACCAATCCTGGTTATCGATCTTTTAACAGTAGAGGGCCTGCCGGTTGAGGAAAAAATCTCTCAGAAATGACCCAAGTGAGGACAAGTCTTACGCTGACCCTTCCAACTCACTATAAATAGTTGTTTCCTTGTAGGCCAAAGCCTCAGAAGATGGAACTGGTTTTGTTCTTGGAATTTTGACATCATTTCTTGAACATATCAGGGTATATATAGAGTGGAGCCGCTTGAATCTTGCTTACGAGACTATATATATTCAGGTACTCATAGGGCTATACACCTCAATTTTTCCTTGTGCAATTCTATGGGGGACAGTTTCAAACAGATTTTCCAATAATATACAACACATTCAACTGAAAGAATTCCTGATTCATCCCCAAAAGGGTGATAATCTTTGTGCAAGGAAAAAAGTAATTGCCCCAAGACACTCGTCATATCATGCCCTCACTTGCATTTGGAGTCGGCTAATACAACATCATGACTGGAGCCATTGCATGCTTGGTGATGGCTATATTCTGATTAGCATTTGAGTGTGTGCCTAAGTCAACGAGAAAAGATTTTCATCCTCCACCTAGAGAATAAGAAAAGATGTGTGTTTGATCCACCCCTTTAACAATGAAAAATTGTTTGACGTGTGAGAAAGATCACTAAAAAGATAAGCTCCTCACAAATAATCAATAAATTTCATACCCTGGAGTACAAGTGTTTTTCACGCCCTACAAAACCTCTTGATACAATTTGGAAGCAAATAAATTCATGTTCCTTAAAAGAAAATTTTTCAAAATGGACCAAAACTAACAAAACCATCATAAAATCCCATCCCATTTTTCCTGAGTCATATTCGGTATTTTGGATCGTATCTGGTGCATTGGATCGTATTTGGTCAAGCATATAGTCATATCTCATTTTTTAGGATCACATCTAGGATTTAGGATCGTATCTGGTTCTGTTAGTGGATCATATTTGGGAGCTCACATCTTGGATAGTGGGCATTTCTAGCGGCTTTTCCTTGGAAGTCTCAGTTGTTTTAGGTACCCTTTTTGCTCTTTGGCTGGTCCATGTTGTCTCTTCTAGTCTCCCTGCTATTATTTTCAAAACTTTTAAAACATCTACCTTGCATGCTCAGTCAGTCTTTCACGATTAGTTCAATACGTGTGATCTACCCATTCTCTATCAACAACTTGGTTCCCAACTCACTATCAGGGCATTCTAACCCTCTGATGCTGGAATCATTTACATCCACCAATAAATAAAAAGTGACTTCTACCTAGACACACCCACTTGAACGATCTGGAATCCTTGCTGGCGCTATTGAAAAATGTTGACAAAGTTGAGAAACAAACTTTATGGTTAACACAAGATGCAACAAGTACACAATCGAAGGATCAAAATTGCCTCCTAAAACATCACACTTTCAAGGAGAAACTTCTTGCAATTCCCTGTTCGATCTTGATTCACCTCAAATGGGTAGCAACACTAACGATTGCAGTAAGGCCTTTGAGGGTTATGATGATGACAAACTAGCACAATTCATAGGCATGGAAGAGGAAGAAATACCTAGGTTTGAACATAATCTGTTTGGGTCAGATAGTGATGAAGAAATCCCTAAAGATGAATACGAGAAGTTTAAACAAAGCAAAAGAGTCCACAAGCTATTGGAACGAATAATTAGAGATGACAAGGAAAAATACTTCCTCTATTTAGCATCCACAGGTGTCAAATTACCCCAGGATTATGATGTGAATGATCTCAAAGATAAGGAGGTACCAAACCCCGTATCTATCCTTACCAAACAACTCAATCAAATGCAAATCGAGCTCACAAACCTCAAACAAGAGAAGGACAAACCAAAAACAAAATACTCTTTCGATGTCATTTGTCCATTTCCTTTTGACAAGAGTATCACAATGGTTTCGTTTCCTCCTAATGTCACAAGACCAAAACATGACAAGTACATAGGGGAAACCAATCCACATGACCATGTGAGGGAATTTTGTGCTTGTAGCATTGAGTATATGCATGAACCCACTTACCTCATGCAACTATTTCTAGGAAGTCTAGGAGGAAATGCCATGGAGTGGTTTTCAAAATTGAATACTAAAGTCAAAACATTTGAGGAGTTGATGCAATGGTTCATTCATCATTACTCCTACAATATTCAACATGATGTCACTATGATGGATCTATGTAACACAAAGAAGAAAATGGGAGAATCCTTTACACACTTCCTACAAAGATGGAAGAAGATTTTTGTACGATATTCAAGAGTCATCCCTGAAATAGAAAAGATGGAGATCTTTGTTAACAATCTCATACCTGAATTGAGCTATGCTCTACAAATGCAAGATTCTCCTAGCTTCGATAGGATAATTAAGAATGCTCACCGTATCGAAGAAGTCATGATAAAAAAGGGGGAGATTACCCTACAAAATGAAAGCAAAGGTAGTAGCTCCAACTCCAAGCCTAAATGGTGGAAGCAAAACAAAAATGTTGTTAATGACAGAGTGGTTGATGCTTCCAACATTAATTCTAAAACCGAAGCATTAAATCTTACCAATGGTATGCAAGCAAGTAAGGAGGCTAAAATAACACCTTCCATTCTCAAGCCAACAATAATAATGACAAGGGACGAACATAGAATTCAAAACCCCAAAGAACATTCACACCTTTGGGAGAACCGCTTGAGACCGTCTTAAAAACATTGGTGGATAACAAAGTCCTTACGATTCCTGATTCTAAACCTTGGGAACCAATGGTCAAACCTAGATGGTGGGATGATAACTCTTACTGTGTCTTCCACAAAAACAAGGGACACAAGACAAATAATTGTCTCAAGCTCAAGCATGTTATCCAGGACCTCATTGAAGGGGGTAAGATCAAGGTGGATGGACACACTATGAATGAATATCACACAATATTTAATAAATCATTCCCTAATTACAATCAAGGAGAAACATCCAAAGGGAAAAGTAATGAGGTAAACTACACCTATTCCAAAAATGACAATGTGATCAATATGCTCAACATTAAAAATGAGTCTATCAACATGATCACCATCAAAGGAGCCTCATCCTCCACAAATGTTGTAACTCAGAGCCAAGCATAGGTTACGATCAAGGGACCTCCAAAACCGACATCCACACCCAAGGTTCCTATTATCACTATTCCTAAACCAGGAGAAAAACATGTGGTCACTATCCCTGGAGTGAAATATGACTTGGTGGATTTAATTGCAAAGAACTGTTGCCGAAATTTCCATCTTTGAATTACTCAAAATATCCACTGTGCATAGAAAAATCCTAGAACAAACTCTACATGCAGCTAACGTTCCAAAGGATATAGATATAGACAAATTTCAAGTGATGGTCAATCACATCTCAACGCCACATTACCTCTCCTTTTCTGAGGAGGATGATAAGTCATTGACCCATCCACACAATAAACCCCTCCATATCAAAGTTCTTATTCATAAATCCTGTGTTAGACATGTGTTGATAGATGGAGGCACCGGATTAAATATCTATACACTGAATCTTGTTAGGAGGCTAGGCCTCTTAGAGAAAACAATTGACTCTAGAAATAAAATAAGCATCAAAGCATATTATGAGGAAGAAAGATCCTCCCAAGGTATTATTTGTCTACCCATCAGAGTTGTACCGATTGAAAGAGATGTTATATGTCAAGTTTTGGATCTACCACTAGCCTACAACATTCTACTAGGGAGACCATGGATCCACGAGATGCAAGTTATACCATCCACTTATCATCAATGCATCAAATTCTCACATAATGGAATAGAGGTGACAATTCCTGCGGATGCCAACTATGCTTACAACAATATTAAAGTAGGTAGCATGATCCCACACAACAAGGAGGCTATGGATGCATTTACTCCTGAAACTACCAAAGACATGGTCATGAAGGGATTTAACAAGACATTGAAACTTCAAGAAATAGGTATGGGAGAATACAAGTTGGACCTGACTCCCTCCCTAGTAGAGCTTCCAGTATCACCAAGATCCTATGGAAAACCATCATCAACATTCACACCTCTCACAGTCCAGGAACCAGAAGTACACAAGGCTATTGGTATGATAAAGGCATCCATGTCTTCTTCAGATAACATAGAAGAGCAGGTAGTCTTAAATTGGCTTTACAAAGGAGAACCAGTAGACTCTGAGGTAAAAAATGTAAAGATATCCCCAGAACAGTATGGAAAGGGATATGATTTCCTCAAACAAATGGGATACAAAGGAAAAGGACCTCTGAATGACACAGGATGAGGGATTATTTAACCTATACCCATGGAGTTCCGCCTCAATAGAGATAAAATAGGATTGGGCTTTAATACTCAAACCAACAAACCTACTTCAAAATAGAGTCCACCTTCTGAAGCAAAATAGATGAAATAGTATCAGACCCATGGCTTTATGAGAGATTGCTACATATTGGTATAGAGAATCCTAAATATCAAGGAGAATGCTATGTACCTAGTTTTGAGGTACCATAGGATCTTCATACTCCTTTTCTAGAACAACCGCCCATTCAAGAGGTCGGAGACACCATAGATACTATCACTGAAGTGGAACCCCAGCCATAGAATTTACATCCTAACTGGGGGCAATTGGTCACCATCACACATGTTCTTGATCTACCTCACTTTGATCTACAAGCAGCTAACCAAGTCCATCAAATAAAAATTGCTGAATACTTGAATAGATCTGATGATGATGTCATAGAATCTCATGACTATGAGTATGATCGGTTATCTATTGCTTTTGAAGAAATTGGGATAGACACAATTCACATGTTTGCAGCTCCTATAGCTCCTAGTAGGCGACCTAACATCCCTTTCAATGACACTGATCCTCCTGAAGTAGAAGAAGAGTTCCTTCCTCCAATCATTGACAGAGACACTAGTGAATATATAACTCTACAAGAATTTTATAGGCTACAAGCAAGAAGCCTCCTTGTACAAAGAGATGATGATGAGTTATCTACTAATGAGTCACTAGATTTTGACCCATATATGACTAACAATGATCTCGCTCTTATAGATCTAAACATCAAAGATATTAACTTAACAGACCATGTCATGTCGGTTAATAGTTTTGATGCTAACACGATGTTGTCCTTCTTAGAATCTAACTCCCTAAAATTGGTACTCCCAGACCTCATTGATTAGACTAAAATAGATCCTACACCTTTGCTCAACTTTTCCAATGACCACTCCCTGACTTGTTACCTTAATGCTTGTGAACCTCACCCTTCTTCCACCAATGCAAGGAGCGAGAACATGTCATAGGGAGATATCAAGTTTCTTAGTCACAAATTGAAAAAAAAAAAAAAAAGTGGACTGATGGTGAAAACCACTCTGTGGCAGTATCAGATCCCAAAAAATTAAAGAAAAAATATGTATCCAATGGTGAAAACCTCTCAAAGGCGCCAAAGGATGAGAATTTTGATATCCTCCCTAAACACTTTCAGGAAAGATCTTCGGTATTAATTGAACCAACACAAGCAGTGAACTTGGGCACTATTGAAGATCCTCAGATAGTTCATCTAGCATAATCCCTATCAAAAGAAGAGAAGGAATAATTTACAGAATTCTTGAAGGAGAAAAAGATCAACTTTGCATGGTCCTACACTAATATGCCAGGGCTAGATCCCAATCTCATTATGCATCACTTATCTATAGCTCCCGGGATCAAGCCCATGAAAAAAAAACTTTAAAAAATGTATCATCATGTTGCATTACTAGTGAAAGAAGAATTAGAAAAGTTGTTAAAAGATGGATTCATTCGGGTCATTGCCTATGCAGCTTGGATCTCTAATGTGGTCCCTGTTTCTAAAACTGATAAATCTATTAGGATCTGCACAGACTTCAGAGACCTCAACAAAGCATGTTCAAAGGATGACTTCCCTCTACCAAATATTGACATGATCATAGACCTTATAGATGGCTACCAGATGTATTCCTTAATGGATGGATTCTTGGGTTATCATAAAAACAAGATCACCCCTGAGGACCAAGAGAAAACCACATTCATGTGTGCATAGGGCACATTTTGCTGGAACTAATGCCATTTGGGCTAAAGAATGCTGGGGAAACATATCAAAGAGCTATGAAAACCATATTCCATGACATGATGCACAAAAATATGGAAGACTATGTCGATGACACACTGGCTAAATCCAAAGAAAGAGGCACTCATATTGCAGATTTAGGATAAATATTGGATCGAATGGAAAAATTCCAACTCAGGCTCAATCCAAAGAAATGTGCCTTTCAGGTTCAATGAAGAAAGCTCTTAGGATTCATAGTATTGGCAAAGGGAATCAAAGTAGATCCGACAAAGGTAAAAGCTATTCTAGAGATGACTCAACGTAATATCAGCCAAATGAGGACACTACAAGGGAGACTCCAGTCTATCAGGAGATTTATGTTCCAACTTGCAGATAAGGTATGACCCTTTACTAAGCTACTACATAAAGGGGTTACATTCAATTGGGATGAACACTATGAAACCAACTTTAGGGAATTAAAGGCGTACCTGGCTGCTCCACCAATTCTTATGGCACCTATTCATGGAAAACCTTTGCTCCTAATTTCAGCTACAGCTACATCACTAGGAGTGTTACTAGCACAAGAGGATAAAACAAAGAAAGAGCGAGCTATCTACTACATTAGTAGAACTCTCGTCACTTATGAGCTCAATTATAGCATTATTGAGAAAGCATACTTAGCAGTTGTCTTTGCATCACAAAAATTGAGACACTACATGCTCTCACACATAGTCAAGTTCATAGCTAAGATTGATCCTCTAAAGTATCTTTTAAGCAGAACAACATTAACAGGCCATTTGGAAAAATGGGTCCTCATTCTAAGTGAGTTTGACATTGAGTATGTTGAATGGAGGGCTATCAAAGGATAGGTACTTGCAAATCAACTGGCTAATTCACCGCTCTAGGATGATACACCATTGCTAATTGAATTTCTTGATGAAACAATCATGCATCTCACCGAACATTCATGGAAGATGTACTTTGATGGGTCATTTACTCAACAAGGATCTGGAGCTGGGGTTCTCTTCATTACTCCACAAGGATATAAGATTCCCAAATCTTACAAATTAATGTTTCCATGCACCAACAATATCTCAGAATATGAAGCATTGGTTAATGGTCTCAAACTTGCCATAGAATGGAAGATCATTGAGCTACACATATATGGTGACTCTCAACTAGTTATCAATCAAATCAATGGGGAATATCAAACAAGAGATGAAAAATTGATGCCCTACAAGCAACTAGTTGATGATTTGAAAAAATACTTTGTCTTCATCACCTTCCAATAGATACCAAGATCAGAGAATAAAGCAGCAGATGCTATGGCTACCTTGACATCCATGTTACAAGTAGAGGAACATCAATTTTTCTATGACTTTTTGGCGGAAGAAATATCCTATCCCGCCTTTGCCAATCTAAAATACCAAGTAATCTGTACCTTAAATACCCCAGATCAATCCCGCTATGCCAGTATTATTGCCTATCTTTTGGACCAAACCATTCCCGCCAATCTATCTAAAAATGAGAAAAGATCCCTAATTAGGACAACATCACATTACATCCTCATAAATAACAACCTATATCAACGTAGTCTCGATGGTACACTTCTTTGGTGTTTAGAACTAGAAGAGTCTGATCTAGCTTTAAAAGATGTCCATGAAGGTGTATGTGGATCACACTCGAACGACTTTTCATTAGCTAAAAAACTGCTTAGAGTAGGCTATTATTGGCTTACCATGGAGAAAGATGCTATTCAATTTTCCAAAGCATGTCTTGAATGCCAAACACATGGAAACCTCATCCATGCTCCTGCCAGAGAAATGATACCTTTCATAACACATTGGCCATTTCAGCAATGGGCCTTTGACTTGGTTGGACAAATATATTCCAACTCTTCAAATGGACACAAGTTCATCATTACGGCCAGTAAGTATTTCACAAAGTGGGTCGAACAGGTGGCTATGTTTATTCTAAACTATATTATTTGTAGATATGGGATACCCTCTTCAATTATGACAGACAATGGGGGCCAATTTAAAAACCAAGACATTGATGACCTCTGTGAACAGTTTCACATTACTCAACATTTCTCTTCAGTCTATTATCCTCAAGGTAATGGACAGGCTGAGGCATCGAACAAAAATATTATCAAAATCCTACACAGAACTGTGAGAAAGTCTGGTAGAGATTGGCATTTACAACTAAATCTGGCATTATGGGCCTATAGAACAAGCATCAGAACACCAACTGGAGCCACGCCATTTTCTCTAGTCTATGGCACTGAGGCAGTACTACCTATTAAGGTTGAAATCTCATCTTTGCGGATCTCCCTACAAGGACTAGTTATTTATGAATAGTACCACATTGATCAGATACATTCTCTGGACCTACTGGATGAGTGCAGGAAATAGGAATTTGATCACCTCAAAGTGTACCAAGCGAGAATGTCCAAAGGTTATAAAAAGAAGGTTAAACCATGCAAGTTTGAGGTGGGAGACCTTGTCTTGAAAGAGAATCCTAAGAACCAGCCTAACAAAGAGTAGAAAGGAAAGTTTGAACCTAACTGGCTGGGGCCTTATGTTATCACTACTACTTTTGGGACTAGAGCTTACCAGTTAGCTACGCCTAAGGGAGACATTCTTCCAGATCCTATCAACACTCTACATTTGAAGTGATTCTACGCTTAATATTTAGCTAGCAGAGCCTGTACAACAAAAAGTTCTTTCAAAACACCAAAAATATTCATAAAATTGATCCTAAAGAAATCCAAAAATAGTGGAAAAGGTCCTTCAAAATAGGTATCCTTGGCAAAAACCTGGTAAATAGGCACCTTGATACTACAAAAATATTCAAAAAAGAAAAAATAGCAAAAAAATTGAAAAAGAGAAAAGTGCCTTGATGAGCACTGGTAAAACAGGCATCTTGGTAGCACGAAGAAAGAAAAAGATCTTTCCAAGTGGTGAAAACTCGACAATCAGGCATCACTTGTGTTTTGCACTCCATCTATCAATGCACTACTGATACTAGGCCTTCATAATTTTGCCTATGCTCATACGCTGACTTCATTTTCCTACATGACTATCTTATCCTCACTTGGGATTTGTCTATCTTTACATCTTAGGAATAGGTCATTCTGCACTAGGGGCATCTTTATTAGCATAGTCAGTCATGGTTGCTAGGTTTCTCTAGGATGGTTTGCCTCACAAACATGATGTTTCTCAATACATGCAAAAATGAGTCACTTACTCAAAACAAAGGTGTCTTTAGATGACATGGGACATGACATTTACATTCACAACATTCCTACAAAGCTATTTTGGATTGCAAACATGAATGGATTATCCTAATCAAATACACAGACATGGAACACCATATTACTTATATTCTGATTTACTGATTGATGACTCTTTACTATGTTTAACAGATGAATAAACAAGTACTACTTAAACACACAGTTTGATAATGGTTTGATTATAATTCTTTTTATGTCCTGATGATATTTTCAACTAGGGGCATTTAAGTAATTATAAATTTTATTGGATTGATTCACAATTTATGATTTATTATGTCTTCTTAGTTACTCAATGACGTCTGTGCAAAGACAAAGAGTCGCAAGGATTGGGGGCATAATGTTTTCTTAATTTTCTACGTATGGTGATTGTTTTAAATGATCCTATAAATTTCATCTAACTTGAATGTTTATGGTAAGAGCTGCCACTATGGGTGGATAGCCACATATATCTCAATCTTTGTTATGTGTAAACTACGGTAAGTTTGACACAATTTCCTTGTCTATTTTCTGATCTAGATTCTCACTAAGATATACGAATCATAATGTATCAAAGGATATGAATTTTCAAGGTCATTATGGGTTCAATATCTTTCCTTAATCAGAAACTGGTATATTAAAAGGAAGGTGTCTATTTTTTTATCCTGGCTTCTATGCCTTGATGCCTAAGTCTATTTCTGACATTCCAATAAAATATAGTATTCATACTTTCATAATATCAGTGGGTATTAGTGATGGTTGTACTATTTGATGGTATCTATTCTGAAAAGTGCCCAATGATAATAAAATGTTGCAATCTTTGCTAATCAGTGACAAAGTCCTAAGAGTTTGCATATAGCTGCATTTAGAAATTGCACGGTGCATTTATAAAAGAATAACAACATAAGGAATTTTTGTGCTAAAAAATGCTTTCTATCTTCTTCCAAAAATCCAAGTTAATTACATCATCTATATTA